>JACYXH010000826.1:1007500-1077500 GCA_026745465.1 Lota lota
GGGTGTATGGAGCAGAGCAGAAGCCATTGCTGTGTTAGCCGTAACCAGGGATGTTCTCCTCCAACAGGGTGGTGAGGCCGGAGCACACAGGTAGCTCCTGCTGCCTCTTCCAGCTGGCCTGGGGAGGCAGTGAGACAGAGACATGCTACTTTGTAGATTGATACCTTCGAATGATAACACACACGCACAAGAGATCTGTGTATGCACGGCAACACAAATAGCTAACTTAGCCACATGAACAAATATCAGCTAGCTACGAGGGGATATGCAACACTATAAACCTCACCACCACCACCAGCACCAGCACCACCAGCAGCAGCACCACCACCAGCAGCAGCAGCACCACCACCACCACCACCAGTACCACTACCACCACCATTGAAATGCAACGGCAAACAACAACAGCTACAACAGCTTATATATACATGTATATTACAAGAGTCTTTGGACCTGTAGAGTGGCGACTTCTCTAGCTGTTTCATCTCCCAGACCCACTGCAGTGTTTCTGCATCTGAGATCACATTCACTGGCCTGCATTTGGAAGCTCCTGGATTCATTTATTCATATGGAAATTGATCTAATGTGTTGTTTGTTTGTGTTTTTCCCCATTTGCGTGTGTGTATGTGGGGGGGAGGGGGATTCTCTTGCTATCTCCCTCTCTCTCTAGCTCTCTCTCTCACTCTCTCTCTCTCTCTTTCTGTCTCTCTCACATTCTCCTCAGCTCAATCTCCAGTTGATAGCCATTTCAATCATTGCTTGCAGCCACAGGTAAATTCTGTAGAATGCCCAGGGATTTGCTCTCTTCACTGTATCATCATTTCTCTTTGCAGGCCACGCATAGTTTCATGTGACGGTGGAAGGAAAGCACACACATACACACACACACACACACACACACACACACACACACACACACACACACACACACACACACACACACACACACAGGGCATGCATTGCAACTGCAACGGATGTGTCACCGCTGCCAGTAATGTGTGGCTTTCTGTTTCAACACAGCCTACACACCAAGCCGATCTGTCCCTCCAGTTCCCTAGGGAGATCCTTCTAATCTGAGGAGGGTGGGAGGTGGGTCGTGGGTGGGATGGGGGGATGGGGGGATGGGGGCGGGTCGTTGGGCAGGAAGGAGAGCACGAGAGATGAGGGAGCCAAGCAAGGGAAGCAAGATGGGTGATGAGGGTGTAGGCGAGGAGGTGTTGAAGGTGAAACCAGTGTGGAGGTGCGGAGTGAGAGGAGGAGGAGGAGCAGGAGGAGGTGGAGTTGGAGGTAGAGGTGGCGGTGGAGGTGGAGAACATGGGGGGGGGGGGGGTGAGAGATTGGAAGAGCAGCAGCAGCATAAGTAGCCATAGAAGGGAGATGGAGAGAGTTGGGAGGCTGAGTAGGTGTCTGAAGCTAGGGAATTGAATATCAAAGGGGAGGAAGGCTGGACATGGTCTGAGGGTGTGAGGGATAGGGTTAGGGATTCCAGGTTTGTTTGGTACTCTCCCTCCTCACCTCGCTCTTCGTCCACCTCGGCGTCTATTGTCCGACTGGACTGGAGTTGCTCTTGGAGCTCGTGTTCATGGTTCCACTTTTTCTCAGCTCCCTCTCTCTCCCTCTCTTTCTCTCTCTCTCTCCCTCTCTTTCTACTCCTGTCTCAGTCTCTTCCACCTCCTCCCCTGCCAACCTGTGATTCTCCCTTTCACCAATCACAAGTCATAGCACTCTCTTCCTAATCCTAACCACCTCTTTTGGTCATGTTGATGCAACCATGGGTCTGCAAACCTTTTTCACATTCCTGCCCCTCTTTCCGTTCCCACCCAGCGCTGTTAACGACACTGCTCATTAAGGTACATCTTACTCACTGGAAAGCCTCAAATAGACGCTAATGATTATTTGGGATGCGTATGGACCGTATTGATAAAAAGAACGCAAATTCTCCTGAGGCAGTTTGGGGCTGAGACTAGCCTGCAGGCTAAGTGATGTGGTGCAAGACTTCAATTAAAACACGCAGCCACATAGATGATGACAATATGGCAGTTGGAAACTACACACACACACACACACACACACACACTACACAAACACACAAACATACACAAAGGGGAAAATCTAAAATACAGCTCACACATCAAATCAAGCTTGTTTGTATCAAACTAACACACACACACACACACACACACACACACACACTCACACGGACGCAAACGTGAGGGACATTCCAGTGACCCATGGGTATCCATTGCCAACACACACACACAAGTGCACACACACACACACACACACACACATATGCAAACACACACAGAGGCACAGGGCATGTATTTACAATGAGGCTTGTGCATGACTGCACCGAGGTCGTACACACACACACACACACACACACACACACACACACACACACGCACACACACACACACACACACACATGTACACACACACACACACACACACACACACACACACACACACACACAAGCAAACATACTCATAAGAACAAACACACACACACACATTCACATACAGACAAAAAGGAAAATGAAGAAATGAGGAATCAGGGAGGAAGATTGTCAGACGCTGATAAACTGAGCCGGGAGACGAGGACTGGGAAGTGCAGGAATGTTTTTTTGCGCGGCGCAGCG
Source organism: Lota lota (assembly GCA_026745465.1). Taxonomy (NCBI): domain Eukaryota; kingdom Metazoa; phylum Chordata; class Actinopteri; order Gadiformes; family Lotidae; genus Lota; species Lota lota. Next base: position 1,010,140 of record JACYXH010000826.1, read on the forward strand.
GTTTGCAGCTGTGCGGTGCTCTCCTTCACCATGATGGATAGGGCAGGAAATGACAGCGTAAGTGGTTATTAAAAAGAGGAAATGGAGGCATTTATAAAAACGATGTTAGCCCGTGTCTACGGCCCGCGCTGCATGTCACACCGCGACTCTGTGCCACGGCTCCCGATCCCCCGGTGGTCGTGGTGGTGTTGGTGGGGGGGTGGGCAGGGGGGTGATCTAGGGGTCTGTGAAGGGCCTTTGTTGTTGCCGCGATACACGTGGTGGCATCTTAGGATCGGGACGCGGGTCACTGGGCACGCAGGTGATTCAGTGCCGAGTTGTTGTACCAGGTGCAGCGTCGGTGTTGGATTTATTACCTGATCACTTCCCATAAAAATACCTCAGCTGAATTTTCCCTCCCGCTCTAGTCGGGAATATGATTCTTATTTCATAACCAGGTGCCAAATCCACACCTGTTAGAAATGCAAATATGTCTGGGTTGTAGCTAAGTCTGGGATTTGCACAGTGTGTAGTTTTTTTCTTTCGCTATGAGAGGGAAAGGGGAGGCAAGGGGAGGGGGGAGAAAGGGAGGGGTAGAGAGGGAGGGGTAGAGAGGGAGAGCCGGTGAGCAAGAGGAGAAGAAAGTGCTCATGAAGCCAGTGTGATGTTCCTGCGGTGGTTTTAATGGGCTTCATTTTATTGTGGAAAATAAATAAATAAATAAGAGAAACAACCACAAAGGTACTACCAATAAGCTTGGGAATCTGGAAAATCTTTCATCTTCTTTTCTGGCCTGTTTTCTTCTTTTTGAATCGATAGTAGTGACAGTACACTTAGACTGCAGCAAGTCTCCATGAGGGTGATGGGTAATTTGATCAAAGATCTATCAGGTTTAGATATTTCATTATTGAAATTAGATTTTTTTTCCATATAAAGAAGCATCTCATATGGGTGATTAGCTCTGAACACTTTCTTCTGGGATAGCTCTTTCCTTTAACAATCTGAAGAAATGTCAAATACTTGCTTCATGGCTATACATGCGGACATATTCTAGTTAAAAAACATGATATATATCTGTTTTGCTCATGTGTTCTATGGTGTGTGACTGGTATTTAGAAATCCCACTGAGTTTGCTCAAACACAGTTTGTGTGTATTTGGGTGTGTATGTGTACGTGACAATGCATTCACCCACTTCATCCACTCTTGTTAGATATGGCCATATAAAGTATATCAGCCATTGTACTTTGGAAAAAAAGTTAAAGAATGCTGAGGAATTCTTCTTTGTGCAATACCAGAGTATTGTCGACTTTACAGTGGGAGAAAAACACAGTAGGGCCTTGGCATTCCCCTTCACTTACCTCCCAGCTCCTCTCAGTCTGCACCATCCTGTCACAAAAAAGACAAGAAGCCTCAAATCTCCCACTCCCGCACACTCCCGTACATGCTTCTGCATATTTCTCAGAACCCTGCACATTCCCACTCACTCCTGCTCACTCCTGCTGTTGCCTTCTCACTCCTGCACACTCCTGCTGTTGCCTTCTCACTCTTGCACACTCCTGTTGTTGCTTGCTCACTCCTGTTGTTGCCTGCTCACTCATACAACTTATTATTTTTACGACACACTCCTACAGACTAATTATGTTGCCTGCTCACTCCTGCACACTCCGGTTCACCCCCTCTGTTTTCTGCTCACTCTTACTGTTTCCTGCACACTTTGGATCACTCCCTCTGTTTCCTGCAAACTCCAACTGTTTCGCACCACACTAATGCTCATTTCCGCTCACGCCAACGGTTTCCTGCTAACTCCTGCATACTCCTTGTTTCCTCCTCACTCCATTTGTCTCCACCACACTCCTGCTACCTCCTACCATTTCATACTGCTGCACAACCCTCCTCACTCCTTCTCCCCCCTGCTCACCCCTGCACACCCCTGCTCACCCCTGCACACCCCTGCTCACTCCTGCACACCCCTGCTCACTCCTGCACACCAGGTTACACCTTATGACTCGTGCTGTTTCCTGTCCGATCCTGCTCACTCCTGCTCACTCCGCCCCTGGGCACCTCCCTTCCTAGCAGTGTGTATTCCTGAAGCAAGCTGTATCACGGTGTTGGAGAGATAGGATGACAGTGTGTTACCAACACCCTTGGTTATGAGCAGGGCCAGAGACAGATGTGGTGTGAAAGCTGCTCGAAACATGTGGACCATTTTGTAATGCAGCGTTATATTTTCCTCCTGCAGAGAAACAGGCCGTGCTCCAGAAACATGTGGCAGCTGCCCCTGATGGATGATAGATTACTATCGTTCTGGTACTGCTGGTAGCATTTCTGCCATCAACTGTTTACCCATATTGAAAGCTACATGCGCCCACACTTTAAACTATGGGGCCATGCTTTGAGACTGTGTGTTCATGCTTTCAAAATATGTGTGATGCGTGAGATCGTGCAATGGTGCAATGCATGCCACATTAGTTATAATAATTGCAGGTTTCCCCTACCAGTGGTGGTACATGCTGCTTATCCTTACTATAAGACATATCATGTATTCATGGTTTATTATTTAGTTGCAGGCTACAACCTTTTCATTAATCGAGGCAAAAATATGTATTGTAAAAGGTTTCTATACATATACAAATGTACATATACATGCCTACATAGAACATTTATGTAAATATATAGACCTGTAGACATAGCATATACATGCTGTATGTGCTCTATGTGTATATGACTGATGTAGACTTGGCTTGGTGATTGGGTTTTTTGAGCCAATCAAAGGGCAAATGAATGGCAGAGCTGTAGCACAGACAGAATGCCCCCTCCTCCGCCACCCTTATGCCTCACTAATGCCAAATATCTGGTCAAGAAAAGGCACAATAGCACCCGTGCGCAGCTCTAAGCCATGTACAAACACAAAGACACCCATCTTTTAAGTGTTTCCCTCCCATTGTTCAATCTAATAATAAACAAAATAAAAAACATTCGTTCAATTTCCACTGGATGTTTATCTCTGTGCTTGCATAATAATTTCACACCATTCTTTAAAATAAATAAGAAAAAGAATGGTATAGATTATTCAAATGCCGTGTATGATGAAGACATGCTTCTTGCGGGCGGTTGGTGATGCATTTGATAGTAGCACGTTGATATTAAACCTATTCTCTCCATTGCTGCCAACACAATGTCTCCCTGGTTTCCCATATGCCCCACACCCCTGGAACAGTTGAGAAGACGAACTGGACTCCCATTGAAACAAACACAATTACACAGACACAGTACAGGCGGTGGTGCATTACAAATACATCTTGACAGAGATCTTACAAAAGCAAGCAACTACAGATAATTATTTATATGTAAAAGCATATTACACTGTAACAATTGACTATTGTTATAGTACATTTAGGGCCAGGGATTGCCTGGCAAGAGAAAACAACACGGTGGACACCTTTTTTTACTACCTACTGTATTAGGTGTCAGGTGTGAAATATGCACATGGCCTTTATACTATGCAAGCATAGACAGTGGGCTTATGTATACCGTGTAGACTCTTAAATAAAAAACATCTTTATTCATTTGAGTCTGTAGAGTATGAAGTGTCTGAACATTTTCTTGTGCAGGGTACTTCTTTAAAGGTAGAATAGATATGGGCTCTGCAGATGCTAGTCATATTCGTGTTGGCCAGCTCCCATTGAAGATGTGTTTGTGTGTGTGTGTACTTACTGTAATGCACTTGGAAGGGTGTGTTATTGTGTGTGTGTGAGTGTGAATGTGTGTGTGTATGTGTGTGTTAATGTGTATGTGTGTGTGTGTTTGTTGGTGTAATTGTGCTATAATAGAGTTTGTTGTGGCCTCCTTGTATAAGACACTGCAGTATGTGTGTGCTTGTGTGTATGTGTTTATGTGAGTTTATTCGAGTGAGTCTGTGTGTTTGCGAGTGTATGTGGAGACTGGCTCTGAGACCTAAGGTATCACACAGTGTGTCTATATTACACACTATGGTGTTTGTGTTCTTTAATGTGAACACACCCACCAACACACACGTGCATGAGCACGCGCAAACTCACATGCAGACACAGAGCAGATAAACCTGACATAGTAGTCAAATGTAGATTTACATGTATGTGTGTTTGTGTGTGTGTGTGTGTATGTGTGTGTTTTTACAAAAATAAACTGAAATGTGTCCGAAATAAATTGCAAAGAGTGAATCATTTGTGTGTAATGCTTAAAAAATACTTACATAATTAAATAAAACAAATGATAGTAGCGGATTAGCTTTTTTTGCTTTTTTTGGTCAGAAGCATACGCGCTCCACTGGTTCCAATGTCCAGGTGTAGAAATAAGAGACAGCAGGGCTATCCTCCCATGCTCTCATGCCGTTTATCCCCTGCATTGAACTCTGATGAATTCACACCATCTCCTGTTCTCGCCGTCTAATCCAAGCGGCTGAAATTAAAGCCTGCATTCATACCAAAATAGTTTATAGTAGCACGTAGGTAGAGCCACATGAAAATGAAATAAAAAACATTTTTCATTTCATTGAAAAATAAAACGTCCAGAAAAGGAGTGAAGAAAAAGAAAAAGGTGCGGTGGTGGGAAATGAACCCCATCAAGCTGAGATGTCAAGGGAACTGTTTCATTCGGCTCGTGTTAAGTTGTCAAACAGAAATGTACTGAATGGAAACTTCCAGGATGAGACACAATGCCATTGAGATTTCCCGTTCCGTCTGCTCCTGGAAACATACACAATGCACTTCCAGCCCGATAAGGTTAAGAATGGATGGTGCAGAGCGGAGTACACCTACAACACACACTATAGCATCCAACGTTGCACCTTCGTTTATAGTGTTTATCTATGTAACCAGACACATTCAAAATGAAGAGCTTAAGATACAGACAAATGCACAAGGTTATTGTACAAATTGTATGTCCCCACTGGAAACAAAGAACTCATCCTCTAGAAGAAATATCCCTCACATCAAATCGTTGTATCTTATTCTATGTGTCTGGGTCGTGTGTGTTGTGTGTGTGTGTGTGTGTGTGTGTGTGTGTGTGTGTGTGTATATGGGTGTGTGTCTCGTTGCGTGTCAGCAAGCTGTCAACGTGCAATGCCTTTATTTGTGTTATTTTGGCAGCCCTATTTATTGTCATTTTCATCTAACTGCGAAGCCCTCAAATTTAACTGGCAAACATAAAAAAAGACACTGCTACGTTTACAATATAAACCGGCTCCTAATCTGGTGATCGGTGCGGCTCTCGGCTTACGTGCGACATTCACACACGATCAGCACGTCTGCCGTGCATCACCGGCATGAGGGCCTGACGGTGGACAGGCCGGTGAACGACGTCCTCGTCGTATGTCATTGGAATAGCGATTGTAGCCACTGCTGTCATGTCCACTGCAACATAGACAAGCAACAGTACAGTAGAACACTGCTGTTGCTGTCCAGGGCCATGCAGTAAAAAACACACACACACACACACACACACAGCTCTCTACGTGCTTCACCTCGCCGCCGATCGCTCTGCACTAGCGAATGCTGGGTGTGAGGCAGATAGGAGCTGCATGCCTGCCCGCCTGCATAGCCGCCCGCCTGTCAAGAAGGCCAGTGTTTCTCTGTAATGATCTGAGAATGAGGATGGGGGGGGGGGGGGGGGGGGGGGGTGGATGTAGAGGGAGGTGGTAGTGGTTGGTGGGGGTGGATGTAATAGAGGGAGTAAAAAAGGAGTGAAAGGATAGAAGAAGAAGAAGAAGAAGACGAGGCAAAATGTGACGATGGCCGAAGGCGAGTGAGGGGTGCTGGGATTCAGATTCTGGAGAGTAACTGGCAGGGAGCTTTGCATCAGGTTGGAGAAAAAGAGCCTGAAGGAAACTATGATATGGAAGAGAGAGAGAGCGAGAGAGAGAGAGAGAGAGAGAGAGAGAGAGAGAGAGAGAGAGAGAGAGAGAGAGAGAGAGAGAGAGAGAGAGGGAGGGAGAGGGAGAGAGGGATAGATTGAATGCTTGGACAACGGCGTGGAAAAACGACGTTGAAGTGATTGCGTTGCAAAGACATTGATGGAGTGAGGGGCTCTGCCTGTGGTTGTGACATTGTATGGTTTCAGTGGTGGACGTGGGTTTGTGTGTGTTTAATTGTGTGTGTGTGTCTTCATATCTTACCTGATAAGGTGAGTGATTGAGTGAGCGGCTGAGTGAGTGAACTAGTGAGGGAGGGAATGAGTCAGTTGGCAGGCTAGTGAGTGAGTGAATGAGTGAGTGGGCTAGTGAGTGAGTGAATAAGTGAGTGGGCAGGCTAGTGAATGATTGAGTGAATGAGCGAGCTAGTGAATGAGTGAGTGGGCTAGTGAGTGAGTGAATGTGTAAATGAGTGAGCTAGTGAGTGGGTGAGTCAGCTAGTGTGTGAGTGAAAGTGAGAGTGAAGGGGTGCAGCAGGACAGGGAGAGGGAGAGGACACACTCTGGTGGCTGTGATTGAAGTACTGGCCAATTAACACGAGGAGCACAGAGCTCCAGCTGCACTCCTCTCTTCATTCCTCTGCTCCCACACACACACACACACACACACACACACACACACACACACACACACACACACACACACACACACACATACACACACGCACACACATGCACACACATGCACATGCACACACACACACACACACACACATGCACACATGAAATGTCCCATGTGCATGCACACAAACACACTCACTATGCAACCTGCAAACACACACACACATACACACTTGCATGTATATTTTACACACACATCTACCCTCTAATACACACACACACACACATACTATACCCATACACCCACTGTCTTACACTCCCAACGCTCACACACACACACACACAAGCTTTGTGCACACTCACACAGTGAGCTCCACAGTATTACACAGCGCTTATCTTATCTCATAGCAGAGCATTGCTGAGGACTCAAGGAAATGATTCGGGGGTGAACACAGGGTTTCTCTGTAGCACACTGCAGTCCCATCCCTTGTCCTACACTTTGAGTGCAACATGGACGCATCCATTTTTCTGGGGCAGGGATAGAGACAGAGACAAATTCCCATTCCCTCTGTAGCTGTTAAGTAGTAATAATACTAATACTACTAATAATAATTATAATATTCAGTGATGCACATTAACCTACATGCATGTGTTGTTTTCCTGTCGAGCAGCAGAAGACGCGTCGTGCGTTTGATTCGGTGCAGACGGTGGCTCAGACAGCCGGGTGTGAGACACCATTATGAGATCGAATTGAAGGGAGTCTCAGTCTCAGTCTTATGTCGCTCGGCGCTCAATTCTGAGAGATTGAAGGCACGCGCACAAGAGAGAGATAGAGAGAGAGAGAGAGAGACAGCGAGAGATTAGAGAGACAGAGAGCGAGAGAGAAAGCAAGAGAGAGAGAGAGAAAGCAAAAGAGAATAGAGAAGAGAGAACGAGAGAGAAGAGAGAGCGAGCTCCATACTATGACACCACGTCAAGCCTCTACTGCATTGGACTTCACCATTCACTTGCACACTCCAACATATGCAGCAAAACATGAAGGGGGGTGGCTGCGGTGCACTACATTCAAGAGAGAGAGAGAGAGAGAGAGAGAGAGAGAGAGAGAGAGAGAGAGAGAGAGAGAGAGAGAGAGAGAGAGAGAGAGAGAGAGAGAGAGAGAGAGAGAGAGGAGAGAGAGAGAGAGAGAGAGAGACAGAGAGAGAGAGAGAGAGAGAGAGAGAGAGAGAGAGAGACAGAGACACAGAGACACAGAGACACAGAGAAAGAGAGAGAGATACACACACACAGATGGAGAGGGAGAGAGACAGCCTTACACACACAGAGACAGAGACAGAGACAGAGAGAGAGAGAGAGAGAGAGAGAGAGAGAGAGAGAGAGAGAGAGAGAGAGAGAGAGAGAGAGAGAGAGAGAGAGAGACAGAGAGAGACAGAGAGAGAGAGGGGGACAAAGAGAGAGACAGATAGAGGACTTAAGGTTGCTGGTCTTGACCCCCTCTGTCCCGGGAGTCACAACAGAGGCCATGTGGTATAACTGCTGTGTAAGAGGGGATGGAAGAGTTTGACACACATAAAACCATTCCATGCTTTTTAGTTGTGCTTCTGCGTGGCACAGTACTAACGCTCTGACTCCAGGAATCAATAGTTTTATTTAGTGTCTGGCCACTGTAAAATATCTCTCTTGACAGTGTTGTTGGAAAACAAAGCAGAAAAAACAAAGCGTGCTCATATCTCACCTTGTTTGCCTTAAAATAAGCTCACATTCAAACAAACAATCCTTTTATTCACTCTTCTATTCCAAATGTCTATGTTTAATAATAACGATAGGCTAATGCTAATATTATTAATGACACCAAATACATGACTTGACGCAGGCTTGATTACAGTATTGATTAGTAATTATGTAAAGCAAAGTGTGCCAGGGAGTCAACCTGCTCAGAGTCTGGCGTATCTCTGAGTAAACATTCAGTCTTCTCCTCTAGCTGTCTCCCAGCCAGAGGATCCTTCCCGCTAAACACCTGCTAAATATTCCTGGAGGATTGTTTGTTAGCCTGCATCTTAAATGCATTGCCACTCACTCAGCAGCAGCCGCTGGGATGTTGTCAGATGTTACATTTGGTGGAAAATAAAAAAGAGATAATCGAATGTCGAGTTCTCCAGCAGAGTTAAACGGCTGCTGCTGATGAGAAGTTTATGAGCAGACAGTCGATTTTAGCCGAAGTGGCCCGAGTTAAACTCGTTGATTTCGCACCGAAATTGTGTCAGACTGGAGTGTTGCAGTTGTTGATGTCTGCTATTAACTCCAAGAGTGTTGATTGATACACCCCCACCACCACCACCTCCACCACCCAGCCCCGTTTGCTACCCTACAGCAGCACAATCTCAGAGTGTGTGTCCAATTAGGAGACATTTAAGGTAGGCTACTAGCAGGATGTAGATGCTGAAGATAGTATTCTATATGTTTTAGTTTTATAATTGACAGTGTGTAGATCAATGTAACATTCCGACTGCTGTGTAATGCATAAATAAATATATTGTAAGCTTGCTAACAGCCTAGTCATGTAAGTTAACAGGCGATCACATAACCCCGTAGCATGTCGCATGTATCGCTTCACATGTTCTGGATATTCAAACATTTATTTCAGCCCTAGTAAGTAGTAGCTTTGGATGCCTTGTTTATTTATGGGGTCAAGCACTGTGAAAATTGAATATGTGATATCATTAATTGTATAGTGTCTTAATGTTTTTGGTGTGTTACAGGGTGTGTGTGAGTGCACATTAAAGAACACAAACACACACACACACACACACACACACACACACACACACCATAGTGTGTAATAAAACACACTATGTTATGATTTAGTCCTCTTATCCAAACCTCCACATACACACAAAAACACACAGACTCACTCAAATATAACACAAACAATAGGTGTCACCACTCTTCACCTTATTTCAATTATGCACACTACACAGATTAATGCAATAACTTATCATTATATCAAATCATAACTAATTATAGTGCACACACATTCCAAATTATGAGGGTAGATCGTCATGTTTTCTGTAATGTTGCATCACTGTGGAAAACATTTGATGCTTTGTCCATTTTCTTATTTAGAAATTACATTTATGTTATTATATCATCCAACAGCTTATGCAGCCTATCTTATAATATTTAAGGTGGAAACAGCTTCTGTATATTTTGCGATGAAGTCTTTACCTACAGTTTCAAGTCAAGGGAGTTAAAACGACAGTGTTTTCATATATTTGACTGTTTTAAGGTATTTTCATACCCCTAGCAACAAGACTTGTTGAATGCATGCTAAATGTCTCCTGCCCAAGCACATGCAGGAATCCTCAAGGTTTTCAAGAGTCACTTAACAGTTGCTTACATTATAGATTACGCTTGTCAGTGGATTGCTTTCTCAACCAGGAGTATTAAACAAAGGAGGGAATTAGAGACGATGCCCTCTATTCAAACGTTGACTCAAAAAAAGATAAGTGAAGTACCAATGCATTTTCTAACAAGTATTCTTGGTTTTCATCTAAAAGGATAAACCGCCAAAATGTGCAAACATTTGTATTTCACCAATAGAGCCAATTACAGTAAACATTTTTAATGGCAATTCATCTGTGTGTGCATGTATGTGTGTGTGTATGTGTGTGTGTGATTGTGTGTTTATGTGTGTCAGGAGTGAAAGGGCAATTTGTGTGACAGTAAGCCCCCTCACCGTTGCACTCTTCATAGCTTAGATTACAGAATCATATCTCTGATTGGAACCCATAACGAATATGGGGGGGGTTGTAGAGGGCCATATTTTGACGAGGACAGGGGTGGGGGGGAGGAGGTCTCATCATAATTATCTCTGATTTTTGCGTCGGTTTACATAAGCAAGAATATAAAGGAAGGAGAGGGTAGAGGGTGGTGGTGATGGTGGGGTGGGGGTGGGGGTGCGGTCAGGGGTGGAGGTGGTGGGGGGTGATGGTGATGGGGGTGGTTGTCGGGGTGGTGGTGGTGGTTGTGGGGCTGGTAGTGGTTGTGGGGGTGGTGGTGGTTGTGGGGGTGGTGGTGGGGGTGGTGGTGGTTGTGGGGGTGGTGGTTGTGGGGGTGGTGGTGAGGGTATATACACCTTCCAAGGAGGGTGTCTCTTAATGTCGTTGGGCCGAGGGAGCAACATAAACACCTCAGCATTGGTGAAATACAGCGATAGGACTAACAGCTAATGGGTGCTCAGCGCTGTAGCATTCATCTCTCCACTGAGTGATATGATGGGGGAGGTCATTCAGTAAACACCCCCGCCCCCCACCACCAGAACTGCCATCACCACCACCACCACCACCGCCACCACCACCGCCGCCACCGCCGCCAACACTACCATCACTACCATCACTACCACCACTACAACCAGCTCCACCAGCACCACCAACAGCACCACAATAACCACTTCCACCAGCAGCATCACCACCACCAGCACCTGCCTCTCTCTCTCTCTCTTTGGTTCCTGAGAAAAGGAGAAGGGAGAGCAAGCATTGTTTTTCCTGCTCTCTGCTTCATTATTACATTATATTTCTCCCTCTCCGCCACTAACGGCCCTGTCTCTCCCCATCTTCTCACACCTCCATCTCTTCTCCTCATCCCCTCTTCCTTCTCTCCGAATCGGCCCACTGCCTTCATTCACTCTCTCATTTCATTCCCCTCTCTTTCTCTCTCTCTCTCTCTCTCATTTTCTTACCCCATCTGTTTTACTCTTTATCAGTCACACACACACACACACACACACACACACACACACACACGCATGCATGCATACACAACCACACACACAAACACATCAACGCATGCACACAAGTGCACAAATGGTCTCATGCACACTGATGCATGCTCAATGCGCACACACAGGGTTACACACAGCGCTGTCACTCAAAACAGGAGGGTTGACAGTGTGTTTGCGTAGGCGTACCACGTACACACATGCTGGTAATCAATAATTATTTTCCTGCTTGCACATATTTTAGCACCCCCCCCCCCCACACACACACACACACTCCTCTGACCAAGGACCCCCACCCCACGTCGTCCTATACCCCTCTCCCCCTCGTTCCTCTCATCCTATCCCTTACAGCCCCGCTCAGACATACACACACACACACACACACACATTCAGTCAGTGAGTCTTGGTCATGTGCTCTCTATTTACCTCTCATCAACATTCAACATTTCGGTTTGTTTTTCTCCATCTTTCCTGCTCCCTGCTTCCGTCTAATTCTCTCTCCTCCCTCCTCCCACCTCTCCTTTTTCTCTATCTCTTATTCTTTCGGCGGGCCTCCCATCATCTGTTTCTGTCTGAAGGACTCGCCAGGGTCAAAGAGTTGGCAGACTGGGAGACTGAGGGAGAGACGGGTGGAGACAGGAGAGAAGAAGAAGAGTGGAGGGGGATAGGAGAGTGAGTCCAGGTAGAATATCATGTCTGTGAGCCCCTCTGTTAATCATTGAAACTCTGTGGTCCGAACCCCCGCTCCTGGAAATTGGAAGGGAAGAGAGAAAAAGCCAAGAAAGAAAAGAGAAGGAACTGGAGGGAGGAAGGGAGGCTGTTTGTCACCGAGAGTAAATTGAAAATGATGTCCTGTGTTTGTGTGTGTGTGTGTGTGTGTGTGTGTGTTTGTGTGTGTGTGTGTGGCTGTATGCATGTGTTTGTCTGTGTGTGTGTGCGTGCATGCGCGTTTGTGTGTGTGTGGCGCCACCGTATTAACCCTGATATCTGCTAGACTAATCATTATCGTTCTCTGCAGTGGTTTGCATTTTGTGTTTCTGTGCACTTGTGTTGTGAACTGCATTAACCCTCATATGGGTCTGTCATTAGCTTGTGCTGTCTGCATCTGGGCATCTAACTACATCTACAGTATACCTGCATCTGCATGTGCCTATGTATGTGCCTGCCTGTGCCCATTTGCACGTGTGTACGTACATACATCAGTGTCTGCTGTGTGGGTGAGTGTGTTTACGGTGCTCTTAATTGTTGTTATCATTCATGCAGCACAATAACCACCTCCACCCCCACCTTGTCTCTTTCTGCTGTATTATTATTTTCTCTCTCCCCCTTTCTCTCTCTCTCACTCTCTCTCTTTATCTATCTCGCCGGCCCTTCTTCTTGTTCTCTGACTTCTGGTTTATATTTTCCCTCTCTCGCTCTGTATCTGTCTCTATCTACCTTGTTTTTATTTCCTTGATTGCTGCTTTCTATTTTCTCTCTATCTCTATCTGCTTATTCTCTACTCCTTGTGTTCCCCAATTATTAGCTTTCCGATTTGTACATACTTTCATGTCGGAACAAATTATTTGATTATTTTTTTGTACTTGTGCTCTATTGCTCTCTGCATCACGTACCCTATCCGTCTCTCCCTTTAACATTCTGTCCATCTTCCCTCTCAGCTTGTACTTGACCTCCTTATGCTAGATATTACTGAGTGGATGCACTTTTGTTTTTGACTTAATATTTTTCTTCTTTCTCTTTTATTCCATTTTCTGTTCCTTCTCTCACTCTTTCTTTCTCTCTCTTTCTCTGTCTCTCTCTCTCTCTCTCTATATATATATATATTTACTTATATATATAATTTTCTCTCTCTCGCTATATATATCTATATATAAATCTCTCTTGTTCTTTCTCTCTCATTCTCTCTCTCTCTCCCCCATTTCCCAGGCACCCTCTCTCTTAGTGTGCTATACATCCGCCCTCCCCCTTGGCAGGTTGCCATGGTCGCCATACCCACTCTCTCTCTCCTATTGGTCCTGGCAGAGTGGGCGGGTCTGGTGGACTCCTCCCCTCACTTCCTGCTCCGGCCCAGTCCGCGGGAGCGCGAAGCCGGGTCCATTATGAACTTCAACATCGCCGTGATCCACGCCGGCGCTACGGTGCAGGCCGAGGCGGCGGTGGCGGGGCCAGGGGGAAGGGTGCTCTACCCTGACTTCGGCCGGGTGCACAGCTCCCTGGGGGAGAGCGTGGTCACCCAGTGGAGGTCTGCCAACGTCATCTGGCTACAGGTTGGCGTTTTACTGTGCCTTACTGCCTCCCTCCTCTTGGTCCTGCGCGTTCAGCCTGGCTGGCCTGAAGGAAGGGAGTAATAATGTGGATCCATTATTCATTTTCCTCTCCCTTCATTACCTGAGCTGAACAGGCAGCATAGGGCAGCCGTAGGAGGCTAGCTCTCGGTGAAAACGCTCTGCTCTCTGACCGCCGCACGCATTGTTAGCTAGACGCGGTGTGCCATGTACATGACACCGTGCACACAAGCAACACCAAGTCACCAGACGATGGCCTTTTTCTGTACAACCTGTGGTGCTCTCTCTTTCTCCCTCTCTTTCTCTCTCTCTCTCTCTTTCACTCTCTTACTGTATCTGTACCTCTCTCTCTCAGACCTCTCAATCTTACTGTCTCTATACCTCTCTTTCTCTATTCCTTTCCCTTCTCTCACTGTCTCTCTCTCGTACCTTCTCTATATCCTCTGTCTCTCACACTCCCCTATCCCTCTCTCAATGTCTCTATACCTCTCTTTATCTTACCGTCTATATACCTATCACTCACTCCTTCTCTCTCTTACTGCCTCTATACATCTCTCTCCGCTCCCTCTTCCTCTCTCTTACTGCCTCCATACCTCTCTCTGTTTCTCTCTAACAACCTCAATGCCTTTCTCTCCCTCTCCCTCTCTCTTACTGTCTATGCCTCTCTCTCACTCCCTCCCCCTCTCTCTTACTGTCTCTATGCCTCTCTCTCACTCCCTCCCCCTCTCTCTTACTGTCTCTATGCCTCTCTCTCTCACTCCCTCCCCATCTCTCTTACTGTCTCTATGCCTCTCTCTCTCACTCCCTCCCCCTCTCTCTTACTGTCTCTATGCCTCTCTCTCTCACTCCCTCCCCCTCTCTCTTACTGTCTCTATGCCTCTCTCTCACTCCCTCCCCATCTCTCTTACTGTCTCTATGCCTCTCTCTCTCTCACTCCCTCCCCCTCTCTCTTACTGTCTCTATGCCTCTCTCTCTCACTCCCTCCCCCTCTCTCTTACTGTCTCTTTGCCTCTCTCTCCCCCCTCTTCCTTTGTCTTACAGGTTAACGACAGCAGCCCTAAGACTGTGCTGTCCCAGCTGTGTGACCTGCTGGCGGCGAGGCCCTTGCAGGGCCTGGTGTACGAGGAGGAGAGGCCCCCACCCACAGCCTGGGGGCCCCTGGCCCCGATGCTGGAGTTTGTCTCTGCCCAAACAGGACTGCCCATCGTGGCAGTAGGAGGGGGAGCAGGGTTGGGGCGGATGCCACAGGTAGGTAGGGTGTGTTTGCTTGTGTGTGTGTGTGTGTGTGTGTGTGTGTGTGGATGTGTGGTTGCGTGTGTAACAGCGTGGAAATGAATTTGTATCTATTTAAATATATTTTGTGGCATGTGCATCTTTTGTGTTTGAGACACAGGTGAGAGATAGTCTAGGTCTCCACAGCAATGCAGAAGCAGACGTGACTAATGCTCAGTGATTACAAGCCTGAAGGCGTGCTGTTAAAAGTTTGGCATCACTTTAGCCAAACCAAATCTGTTGCTGGCCTGCTGACCGGCTGCTGCTCTCGTCTTGCTTTTTCTTAAGGAATCTGTCCACGCGAGTCCATGCATTTTTAACGTCCAGAGGCAAGACTGTAAAACACAGACTTCGTTAGCTGCGTTGTGTTGCTTTTATTGTGAAGGAACACAATGTACCTCTCCCAAAAAAAAATACAGAACTCAGGAGTTTTTTTCTACTTACAAACTCTGAAAAACGAATGCTTTAAAATGAATAACTGCTAAAAAACTGAAAATCACAGAACCCAAAAAATATGTCTTAGCTTGTTTGCCAGAAGGATATGGCTTGATTTTAGCAGTTGGTCAAGCCAACTTGGCTTACAGGCAACCTGATGCTTGCCTGACATCAGGTTGCCTGCACAAATTATCTAAGGCGCCGGTGCCTTAGATACCTGACACAAATCGGTGACCACATTGAGTTATTTTACACAGCTAACTAATGATTTTCAATATTGCATCTAGGACTCCAATCTGTCACCCACTCGTTAGAATTTTTTTTTTTATTGCTGTTGTTTAAATTAATTTGAGACTTTGTCAAATAAATATTGTTGAACAGCGATTCTGACAGCAGTTACATACAGCCATCGGTTGTTGTGCATTGACTGATGCTAAAGTGTACTTTGGTTTGACGGCCAAGGTTCTCCCTTGCTGAATGTTATGCTTGTTTTCAATAACTGCAGTTTGTTCTCTGCAAACTTGATACGTATTCACTTGTTTCAGTGGGGTCTCTTACATGCTAATACTAGTAACCAGTGTTTACATGAATACCACTTTAGTTTTCCTCTTTCTATCAACGTTATAATTTGAGCCCCAACTTCTCTGAGTGTTGAATTTGGTTTTGAAAAATGAAACATGTTCCTTCTTTCAAGCCAAACGCCCACATAGTCCAGACGCTCAATACATACGGACCTGTTCCCCTACGAGATCGTGTTAATGGTTATGCTTTCAAAATGTATCCATCATAGAGCGGATGCCATCTCTGGATAGAAGAACACAGTGAAGCACTATTTGAATTAATATGGTGGAAGAGAACCATTGGGTTTTGTACCGGGTTGAAATTTTAGACACTCCATGGCATTTCATATGCTATGCGACAGATATCCTCTCTGTGACAGTTGTATATATGTGACAATGGAGGTGAAAGGCATCATGGGAGATAGGGGGTGGAAGCCTGAAGGTCAAGGTCTGTGGTCTTCTGAGATGCTACCGTGTTTGATCTGTAAATGGCAGCAAACTGGGCGGCTGTTACTCCCTCTGATGTTCTGGAGGAGGGTGGGTTACGCATGTGCATGTTTGTACATGTTTGTGTGTGTGCGTGTGTGTGTGTTTGTGTGTGTGTGGGTGTGCACGTGTGTGTGTTTATAAGATGAACCAGGAAGGTTTTAACATTATCCTAGTTAAATAGCCAAAAGCAACCAATAAATGTACAACAATAATTATTGTACCTCTTTTAACTCTTGAGGGGCGAACATTTTTGACACTTCCATGATCTTCCTAGTATTCATCTTCTCCTGACTGATAAAAGTAAATCTTTCAGAGCACCATTTTTTCCCTGCAGTTCTGTGGAGTCTTCACACCGCATTTCTTGTTGCGTTGGCCCTGTGGCCGCCTCACTTTTTCTACTCCATTAAAACACGCATCCCTGGTGTTACACTGAACGCAGCCGTTCTTTGTACCGTCAGAGAAGCTAGCCCTGACCGTTGTTGTTGTTGTTGTTGTGTGTGTGTACACTGAACAGAATCATACTGCTCTCCCCCCTCCCCCCTCCCCTCCCCCCTAAATCAGGAGACAGGCTCCATCTTTCTCCAGTTCAGCTCCTCCACCGCCCTCCAGCTGGAGGTGATCTTCGAGGTGCTGGAGGAGTACGACTGGACGGCGTTCTCCGTGGTGTCCACGCGCCACCACGGCTACCAGGACTTCCTGTCGGTGGTGGAGGGCCTGACAGACGGCTCCTTCATCGGCTGGGAGAAGAAAAGCGTGGTGATCCTCAACGTGACCGACGACCCGGGCGGCGCGCGCACCCGCCGACTGCTCAAGGAGAACGAGGCGCAGGTGAGACAGGGGGGGAGGGAGGGGTTAGGGGAGAAGGGGGTGAGGAAAGGGGAGGAAGTGGCGGCGGCAGTGCGGTGGTGGTGATGGTAGTGGCGGAGGGGGTGGTGGTGCTGGTGATCGGCTGTTTTTCCTTCCTTCTTCGTCCCTCCCTCTTCCCCTCCACACCTCTCTCTCTCTCCCCTCTCTCCTCTACGCTTCTGCTCTCCTCCCCGTCCACATGTCATCTAGCGAGGGATATAAGAACAGTGCCACAGTACAAGCAGACGCCATGGGTCCTTTTGATTGGCTGGTGGGGCTTCTAAGTGTGACACGCTGTAACAGGTGTTGTGGTGTGCAAAGCCGAAATGTTGCAGTATTATGTTGACGAGAGCGGAGGTTGGAAATACTTATGCAAAATTTGTAAGCGTTTCTTCAAGGGCAGGACCCTAGCATGGTACAATTTGTTACTTTGATCAATGCAATGTACTCCTGGCTGATTTAAATTGGCCATTTTGTGCATAACTTTTGCCAAGATGACAAACCTCCGTCCTTAAACTGATAAATCTGTTTGATTAGGCGCGTCAAACCCTGTCACTCTAACTTGTGGGATCGGCTGGTGGTTTTGATTATGCAAATTCACTCCCACCCTTGAAATTCACATCTCAGATACACTGTCCTTTACCAAAGTGACTCATGTTTTCAGACTGTACTGCTGGCATGTTTAATTTCTTCACATGAATGCACCCTTGTTCTCTCTCGCTCTCTCGCTCTCACTCCCGTTCTCTTCCTCATCGAACATTAATTCTTTACTTATTCCCCTTCCCCTCTGTTCTCTCGTCTTTCAAACACAAGTTCTTCCATCCCTCTACTTGCCCACTCGGTTCCTTCCAACACCTTCCATTATGTCCTATCCCTCCCTCAAATCTTGCCTCTTCAATTTTTTAACTCCCATTCCTGTTCTTCCACCCCTCTCCTCTTGCTCTCCTCCTCTCTCCCCCCCCACCACCCTCTCGCTCCGTTCTCTCTAGCAATTCTTTGCCCAGAGACAAGCCCTTCCTTTCCTCCTCTCTTCCTCTTTCTCTCTCTTTTTTTCTCCCATCTCCCTCCTTTTCCTTCTCTCCCTCTCTCTCTGTGACCGGTGATACTCTCACCTCAATCTCTGTATGGCCAGCTATCCCTAATTCCCGCAGCCCGTTTGTCCATCTCTGATGCTGCATGTTCCCCCCAGTCACTGACACGGCCCGCCCTCACATCCCTTCAGTCTGGGGCTCAATGTCATCGCTGATGTCCCAGCATGTCCACTGCAGCTCTGTATGTGTGTGTGTGTGTGTGTGTGTGTGAGTGCGTGTGTATGTTTTTCTCTATATTTGTGTGTGTTGCTGTATAAATGTGCAAGTTTATTGGCTTGTTGTTTCTTGAAAGCATGTTTTGATCCTGTGTTTGCGTGTGTGTGTGTAAATGGACGTATGTGTGTGTGTGCCTGTGCATGTGTATTGGATTCCTTAGGCTCCACACCGCTAGTGTCAGTGTTAATATAACATACTGCCTGCAGCAGGTTACCTATACGCAGTGCTGGCGTTAACCCTTGCCTCCCCTCTTTATATTCTCTGCCTGTTCTAACATCGTCATCTTTGTCCTTCTCTATTTGGCTAGCTGTTTTTTTATCACAGGTTTAATAAATGCTTGTGATGGCTTAGTGATGCTGCATATATTTCCATTACAGGCTATTTTCCTTGCCTATCTCTCTCTCTCTCTCTCTCTCTCTCTCTCTCTCTCTCTCTCTCTCTCTCTCTCTCTCTCTCTCTCTCTCTCTCTCTCTCTCTCTCTCTCTCTCTCTCTCTCTCTCTCTCTCTCTGTAACCCATGTTGGATAATGTGTTTTACATTGTAGGCTGCCACAGGCCCACTGATAGATTTGCACTCAAATCTCTCTCTCTCTCCCTGTCTCCCCTTTTCTTCCATTTCTCTTCCAGCTTCTGCCATTGTATATTTGTCAGTATATCTCCGGCTTCTCCTCTGTCTTTCCCTTTCTTGAGAGTGTTTTCTATTCATTTCTTCCTATGGGTTCCTTCGTTAGAGAGTGTTGGTGCCTGTTTATAACTGGGTTCTTCTCTCCTTCCTGTCAGAGTCAGCCAAGCCTGCTTCTCTGTTTGTTGCTCTCCCTCCCTCCCTCTCTCCTGCCCTCCCTCTCCCCCTCTCTCCGTTTCTCTCCCCCTCCCTCCCTGTGTCTGTCTGTCGCTCTCATTCCTGTCCTAATTCACTGGAGGTTTATTGGCACACAGGCTGAATTGTTTTGCCAACCCATTACAGTTCAAAATTCAATGAAGACGCAATTCTCAAAATGTGCTTCCACTATGCTTTTTTCAAACTACTGTCCTGCTTGAAACAGCCGTCATCCTCCATCGCACCCCTGCTTGTCCTCACTACCGAGTGTTTATTTATTTATTTTGATCTCTGTATCCTTGGGTGGTGTTTGTCAGCATTTAACCCCACTCCCCCTTCTCTCTTAACCTCCCACCTACCCCACAGACCCCTTGGTCCTTCCACTGTCCAGCACTCTTCTCTCTCTGTCTCTCTATCTCTCTGTCTCTCTATCGCTCTGTCTCTCTCTCTGTCTCTGTCTCTCTATTTCTCTATCTCCCTGTTTCTCTATCTCTCTGTCTGTCTGTCTCTCTATCTATCTCTGTCTCTATCTCTCTCTGCCTCTCTATCTCTCTATCTCTCTCTCTATCTCTCTCTGTCTCTCTATCTCTCTATCTCTCTGTCTCTCTTTGCTGCCTTATTCCTTGTATGTGTTTCTGTCATTACTTCTCTGTTTCCCTTTCTCCCGCTCTCTCTCTCTCTGTTCATGCTTTTCCTCTTCTGTCTATCTCTCTCTCTATCTCTGTTTTCATGTTTTTCCTTTCATTGCCCTTTTTTGCTTCTCTCTCATTTGTGTGTTTATCTAGTTCTCTCCCTCTCTCCCTCTCTCTCTCCATTGATGCTTTACGTCTCTCTTCCAACACAACCCATTGCTGTCACAAACATCTTTTTATCTCTACTCCCTGACTTCACCCAAAAATATGTCAAACTCTACTTTTTTTTCTCCCCCCTTCATTCTTCTCAAACTATTCTGCTACCCCACCTCACAGTACTTCCTGTCTCTCTTCCCGCCACTCCTGATATCCCCCATGGCCAAAGTGAACTGTCTTTTTTAAACAACAACATTAACCATGATCTTACCATTCCTCAAAAACACTACTTGGTCTTAAGCCAGAGAGAGAGACACACAAACAGACAGGAATCTGTTTGTGTGTGTGTCTTTCTCTCTTTCCCTCTCTCATTCTCTCTCCCTCTCTCTCCCTCTCTCATTCTTTCTCATTCTCTCTCTCTCCATCTCTTTCTCTTTCTGTGTTATGTCATTGTCTCTCAGTCGGTCCCTGCCATCTTGTTCCACTCCTGTTTTCTTTGTTCATTATTGTATCCTGTTTCATCAGGACCGAGCTCATTAAGGAAAGTCACACACCTCCTGGTTAGGAGGGCGTCACAAAAAATACACACACGTGCACACACACTCAAACACACATATGCTGTCGTCCCCTTTTTCCTGTGTGTGTGAGTGTATGTACGTGTACAACTATGTGTGTGTGTGTGTGTGTGTGTGTGTGTGTGTGTGTGTGTGTGACTCTCACTCACCCTCCCTCATCCCTCTCACTCCTACTACTAAGCTTGTCCTATATTTCCTGTCACCCTTAAACCTTATCTCACCAGCTTATGAGACTACACACACTCACACACTACACATACTCACACACACACACTTACACACAGACACACACACACACACACACACACATACACACATACCAGCGCACATCAACTCTCTTGATCTGCCTTCCCTTCCTCCTTCCCATCCTCTGTCTCACTCTGTCTCCCCCTCCTTATCTCACTAGCATGTGTGTGTGTGTGTGTGTGTGTGTGTGTGTGTGTGTGCGTGTGTGTGTGCACATGCGTGTGTGTGTGTGTGTGTGTGTCTGTGTATGTGTGTGTGTGTGTGTGTATGTGTATGTGTGTGCGTGCGCGTCCACCCTCCGTCTCCGTTCCCTACCTTAATCCCCTGTGTCCTCCAGGTGCGTCTGCTCTACTGCTCCCAGGAGGAGGCCGAGATGGTGTTCCGCGCAGCCTTGGCTGCGGGTCAGGCCGGCGCCTCACACATGTGGTTCGCCGTGGGGCCCGCTCTCTCGGGTCTGGGCATGGAGAACCTGCCGCGGGCGCTGTTCGCCGTGCGGCCCCAGGGGTGGCGCGACGAGCCCCAGCGGAGGATCGCCCGCGGCGTGTCGGTGCTGACGCACGGAGCCGTGGCGCTGCGCAAGGACTACGGGGCCACAGGGGGTCCAAATTTTGTCAGCAACTGCATGACGGACGCCAATCAGACCCAGCGGCTGCGTGGCCGCATGAGGTGAGGCGGCGATAGGGAGAAACTCACAGAGAGAGAGAGAGAGAGAGAGAGAGAGAGAGAGAGAGAGAGAGAGAGAGAGAGAGAGAGAGAGAGAGAGAGAGAGAGAGAGAGAGAGAGAGAGAGAGAGAGAGAGAGAGAGAGAGAGAGAGAGAGAGAGAGAGAGAGAGAGAGAGAGAGAGAGAGAGAGAGAGAGAGAGAGAGAGAGAGATTTGAAGGTGGCAAAATACCACTCATGACTTACATTTTCTTCATTTCATAAGCAACTTCGGTTATTCCAATTGAAAAAGAAATCTCAATATCGGCTTAAACATTTGTTTTTTATCATAGTCAGAGAGAGAGAGAGAGAGAGAGAGAGAGAGAGAGAGAGAGAGAGAGAGAGAGAGAGAGAGAGAGAGAGAGAGAGAGAGAGAGAGAGAGAGAGAGAGAGAGAGAGAGAGAGAGAGAGAGAGAGAGAGAGAGAGAGAGAGAACGAGCTAATATATAAGAGGTTTAGCTACAAAATAGACTAGACTAAAGAGCAAGAGAAGACATGGGGGATCGGTGGTGGGTGAGAGTGAGGGTAAGAGGGGCGACGGTGGGCCAGGCTGGTGAGAGGCAGACCGGTGGTCACAGGGTCAGGGAGCAGGCACAGCGGGGATATCTGAATTTTGGAACTGGCTATCATCCACACAAAATAGATGCTTTTGGTGTGTGCGGCTGTGTGTTAGGGAAATTACCCCAGCATCTGTAGCCAGCGGAGCATGTCTCATGTATATTAATGAGACAACCCCTCAATATATTCCTCTAAGTCTGTGCAAGCAGGCAGCAGAGCGCTGTAACAGGTAGCCTGCTAATTCCATCCGGCAGTTATCCCGCTTCTCTTCTACCAACAACCCCCAAGGGACTCTGCGGAGCCCCCATTGTTCCAGAGCATTTAGGAGAAGAAGGAAAAAGAAGCTCATCAAGTGTATGTTTTAAACATGTCTAGAAAAGGACGAGGTTTAAAGGCTGTAGGTTGAGCGCTGAATTAATGGATCACGGACACAAAGCGCACGCTTATGCTCGACCGTAGGAATTATTTCTCCCATCCGAGCTTCGATTCCAAACAAGAAAGAAGAAGGGAACAACATTTCTAGGGGTTTGGGATGATTTTTCTGCACTGCTGCCTGCTGTTCACTGTCTGTAACTGCAAGCCGCCACTCCATCTGTGCCTTCCTCTCTCTTGTCAAACAGAAAGCCATCAGGTCTGGGAGTTTTGAAGCCAGAGGGATGGGAAGATACACACACACACACACACACACACACACACACACACACACACACACACACACACACACACACACACCGAGAGAGACAATTAGGAGGTGCTTCCTGTGTGATCATCAGACAAGCTGGAGATATGTTATCTGAAACGAAACTGACGAAACCAAAAAAACATTAGTTGATGTTGTTGAGATGCCGTTCTGGCATTTCTGTGTGTGATCATTTGTCAAGATATTTGAGATACAGACCATTTTTGATGGTCTCCTTCCAGGGCTGATTCATCTCCTTCTGTAGCTGAAAGAGAAAAGGCAAAATCAAATCAAAAATCTGAATTTAATAACCTGAAGGCATACAACTATCATATCTTTCCATTGATGCCCTCATTCTGCCTGTCTATCTTAGGTACTTCAGCAATATCACGCTGGGCGGTCGAGATTATTCCTTCGACGGCGACGGTTACCTGGCCAATCCTTTTCTTGATGTCATTTCCTGGACACCTGGGCGTGGATGGGAAGATGTAAGCCATGAATGTCTATTATCTTTTTTATCCCTCTAACGTGTGCTTGAGTCTAGTTTCACTTTCAATTCTATCAATATTAAGACGCATTGGTAGTCAGTAGCTTTTGTAAAGAACACCATGGAATGGAAAGCAACACAAAACCAAACGATGTGAAGATCCAGATCCCTGAGAGATCATGTGCACATTTAATAATTGAAGACCCCAGAGTCTGTATTTCTTGTGATGCATGGCGATGGTGTTTGGAGTATATTGAGCATATCGGCAGATTATATAATGGTTTTCTGCTCCTTTAAAGTTCCTCATGAATATTGATGCCCCAAGCGGAGTAAAGAGGACTGGTGCTGACCAATTGTGGGCACCTGCTGGTTCTTTGGACTATATTGGATGCCCCAGCCTATGACACACTGGGACTCATGAAGACTTTCTCTTATATTGGCTCTCACACACACACACATACAGACAGACACACACACATCCAACCACACACACACACACACACATACAGATACAGACACACACACATACACACACACACACACACACACACACACACACACACATACATGCGCAGACGCGCTCGCTGTGATTGAATGGCTCATTGCCGTCTGTCTTTAGGATCAATGGATCAATAGCTTGGGATCAGTAACAATAGTGAGGTGTTTCTTGATTGGCGGCTGCCCTCTGGCCTCCTCTGGGGGGAGGGCCCAGATGTCTCTGTTTTATTACATTTAAGGAAACGCTAAATGGAATGCAGATTTGATGTGCTACTATGGATACCTGGATGCTTGGAGCAGTGATGTGGGCAGGGTGACAGTGAGAAAGAAAGTGTTGTTTTTGTGTGAATGAGTAAAAGACTGTTGGATTGGAAATTTCGGTTATTTCCTTCTCTGTGTAGATGTGCTCTTGTTTCTCACACTTCACACACACCTGTGTATGTGTGTGTGTTTTAACACCAGCATACGCTTATGCATATTTGCATATGAGTGTGTGTGTGTATGTGCAAGTGAGTGTGAAATCTCTCCTACACAACTCTGTGCCTTCCAAGCAGCAGCAGCAGCAGCGTCTCTGACATGTCATGCATATTCTATAAAGCTGTGGTTTGTTGGCAAATCCCTAATACGGGTGGTTGTCACCTGTTGGAGAAGTGCCGGTATCAATTCTAATATGCTGGGATTTCACTCTCTTGTCACTCCGGGGTTGAGCTCTGTTTCTGTTCATTTACTCAACCCTACTGGGAAAAAGCACCCAGTCCCTTACACGCATGCACACAAATCACCCACGCGCACACCCACACACTCACCCCCCCCCCCCCCCCCCCCCCCCCCACACACACACACACACACATTGATGTTGTTATCACATAATCACAGAGCAACATACCCATGCACCCACGCAAGGACACACACACATGCACACACACACACACACATACACACACGCACATTATCACCCTCACACTGGTTGTTCTCAGCCTCCTGCTGATTTTAACAGGCCACCAGAGTCCAGTGGTTGTGTGTTGTAACGCGCTGACTTCTGCTATATCCCTCCGAACCCTTTCAATTAGGGGCTTCTGCACTGCTCCGTGGTCTCAGTGTACACCCAAGATACAAAAGCCACCTACACACCACATCACACATAGTCAGACACACACACACAAACATACACACTCACACACACATACACTTACACCACAAATACACATACACACCCCCACACAATCAAATACTGACACACACGCAAAAACACATACACTTGCAGTGCCTGTTCACACACAAATGAGCAGACACACAGCCTCAGTCCTGGTCAACACAAAGCCCCTATTGCTTATACAACCGCATACACTATGCGCACACTCACACATGCAACAAAGATAGATAGATTGATAGATTTTTCCATATTATGCACATTCACGCTGTTGGCTCTCTGAATATTTAATGTTCCCTTTACAATGACAGCACCATTACCTAACGGCCGCTAGCACCCTCCCTGACTTACTGGGAGCCTTTAGTGATTTCAAGAAGGTTAGCTAACATTAACGTTGCTGCTTTTTTTCCTTCTTCTTCTTCTTCTTCTTCTTCTTCTTCTTCTTCTTCTTCTTCTTCTTCTTCTTCTTCTTCTTCTTCTTCCGTGTGATAGATAAAGCAACAAGGCACTGAATTTTCTAGGCGGCCATTAGAAGTTAATGAATGTTAGTGCGTTAGTGCTGCTGCTCATTCCCCTGCTTGGGGAATAAAGCTTTAAAGCAGAAGTTCTCAATCCTCCAGCCTTGGCTGAACACTGCAGGTATCTCTCTGCGGCTTCCTGGTGACCGGGATTTACTTGAATTTCTCTGTGGGTTGTGTGTGTGCGTGCTAGTGTGTTTGTGTATGTTTGTGTATGTGTGCCTGCACATCAATGTGTGTTCCCATGCGTTTATTTATATGTGTATGTATATGTGTGTGTGTATGTGTGTTACTACGTAGAAAACACCTGTGTGTGTGTGTGTGTGTTCTTGTGTGTGTGTGTGCATGCACATCAATGTGTATTCCTATATGTTTATTTATATGTGTGTGCGTGGGTATGTGTGTATGTGTGTGTACGTGTGTTACTACGCAGAAAACATCTGTGTGTGTGTGCGTGTGTGTGTTCTTGTGTGCGTGTGTGTGTGCATATGTGCATGCATGCACATCAGTGCGTGTTCCCACTATGTCCCTATATATGCGTGTGTGTGTGTGTGTGTGTGTGCGCATGTGTGTGTGAATGCAGAAAACCCCTGTGGGTTTGTGTGTGTGAGTTTGTGTGTGTATGTTTGTGTGTTTCTGCATGCATGCACATGTGTGTTACCCCTACGTCCCCATTGATGTGTATCGGCGTGTGTCTACGCAGAAAACACGTGTGTGTGTGTGGATGTGTGTGTGTGTGTGTGTGTGTGCGCGCTGCACACCACTGGTATGTGTTTGCAGTGGAGGCTGGATGGTTTGTTCTCCGGCTGCACTGCTCTATCTGCTTTCTGTCACGGCCTCCGGAGAGTGTTGTGATTGAGTGCCTGTGAAAGGGGTGCTGCGGTGGAAGTGGTCGAAAAACTGTCAGCATCGCCCCCTTCCCCTTCCTTACCGGGCCAGCGCCCGCGTTTCTACACACAGGAGGGCCGTGCTACGCTGCCAAACTTTTTTCTACTCTTAGTACCGCCCTGCTTGAATACTTCCGTTCAGGCGTATACATGCCTGTTGTTTGAGTGTGTGCTTGTATGTATGTTGGTTTTTTGTCTTTCTGTGCATGTGTGGGTAAGTGTATGTGTTTATCTGTGTGTGTGTGTGTTTGTGTACTGTGTATGTTTGCATATGTGTGCCCGTATATGTGTCCATGTTGGTGTTTATTTCAGTTTCGTTTTCGTTCAGTTACTTCGTTTTGGTGTTTTTCTCAGTGTGTGTCACACCTCTGTTCATGATGGTGTGATATCCTCACATCAGCTTACCTGCCACTTCAGATGAAACAGCTGATCATGTCAGGACTATTCGTGAGGCAATGCATGACTATGCCACGGCGATATAATCTGGGTTGTATCCGCGTCTAGGATACTACCCAGTGCGGAAGAAACCAGAGAATATGCAAAGAGAGAATATAGGGGAAGACATTTTCTTGCCGAGATGCAAGAGGCATGACCGTGCACGCCTGTCACGCACAGCAGATGCGTGACATTTTCAGGTTAATACAGGAGGACATATTGTAAAGCTGCCTAGTAGCATCGTTTTTGAGTGTAATACCATAGCCATCCGTCAACTGTTCGTGAGTGAAATGCTCTGTACGATTATCTGTTCTGGTTGACTGCACCTGCCTCTGTGTGAGACAATTTTGATTTTAGAACGCTCCTGGCTAATTTCTGGCCAATCAGGACATCTCTTCCCTGATGGGTTAGGGATAACCATGTTTCCTGTTAATCACATCTGTGCACACAGCGTTATCATCTTAATGGTAGGAGAAATATATTTTGATGGAGGTAGCAGAGATGGAGGGTGTGTTTTTTGGGGTGGTTAACTTTGAAAATTGTGCTTTCTTCTGCTGTTTTCTGCTGTGTCTCTTTACCACTCTCAAATCTTACCTACAGCACCTTTAACCCAATAGGAGGACAGCTCATGCTGGTGCTCACGCGATGACATCCTCATCATCATCATTGCGTTTCAGGTGCGTTTGATTCGCCCCCCCCCCGCCCACAACCGCTCCACTCTGACACCCCTGTGGTGTGTTCCCCCCAGGTAGGCTGGTGGGAGAACGGGGTGCTGAGGCTACGCTACCCGGCCTGGTCCCGCTACGGGCCCTTCCTCAAGCCGCCGGACGACGCCCAGCACCTGCGAGTGGTGACCCTGGAGGAGCGGCCCTTCGTCATCGTGGAGCTGGCGGACCCCGCCTCAGGCACCTGCATCCGGGACTCGGTGCCCTGCAGACGTCCTCTCAACGCAAGGTCTGGGTTTCAGCTCTCCATGGTTACGCAAGACAGTGTGGAATATCATACGAGGGTCTTGCTCGTACTCGTGTTGTGTTACATAAGCTACGCTACGATACGCTGCAGCCTTTCATGAAACGTTAGCCTTTGCATGATTCTTTATTTAAATAAATGTTTTACATCTTGTCATTTGAATGTCCTGGTGATTGCGCACAACCAAATCCGTTCAGTCATTGTGCATTTACTCTTCGTGTACCTAAATCAATAATTTAATAATGAATCAATGAAAGATATCACATGTCAATATTATGTTATATAGAAATTTGTAATATCTCTAAAGTCCTAATATGTTATATTTTTGTATTCTTCTGAAACGATATCAAATCTCCTCCTTCACACACACACATTCACATGCGTCTGTGTGTGTGTGTGTGTGTGTGTGTAATTGAAATGAATGTGTTAGTATTATACACAGTAATGGCAGAAATGAAAAATAATAAAGTGAACCGTGCAGACGTGTCCTCCACTTTATTGGACCATTAATAAGCGGAGCAGAGCCCTTTACCCAACCAGCCATTGGCACGTTCTCCTGGCCATCACAACAATCAATCACGTATCAAAACTTGCGTCTCTATAAACGGGCCACCCTGATCGATAGCATATGTTTCCCCAGAGATCCAGGGGAGAATGGCTCACGGTTCTAGAGTAAGGAATCAGAGAGAGAGAGAGGGAGAGAGAGAATGAGAGAGTGAGGGTTTTATAGGTTATCCGTTTCTGAATGGGATGAAAGCACTTAGCCTGCCCAGGTCTGTTATGAATGTCGCTGAGGGCTAAGCTAAACTACTAGCTCTCTGATCAGTTTACATCCCATCGCATCGTTTTTGACCTTCCCTCTGCCTTCCCCCTCTCTCTTTCTCTATGGTTCACTCTACCATTTTCTTTTTTCCCTTCATTCCATTCATGTAATTTTCAATCCCTCCCATGCTTTCTCTGAGCGCACGAGCACCATTTGGGATGACATAATTCCTCCTTCAATGTAATGTGTCTCCTTACACATGTTTATCCACCTTAACTCTCCACCTCTCCTCTACTCCATGCCTCGTGTACAGTTCTATCCAAGAGGGCGTGGCCCCTATGAAGCAGTGCTGTAAGGGCTTCTGCATCGATATCCTCAAGAGATTGGCCAAGATCGTTGGCTTCACTTATGACCTTTACCTAGTGACCAATGGGAAGCATGGAAAGAAAATTGATGGAGTATGGAACGGCATGATTGGAGAGGCAAGTCCACTCACCCTTGAAATTCTATATGGGCTCCTGTGCATCGATGTACGTGTGTGTGATTGTGTGTGTATTGGATTGGACAGTCTTTTTTTATGCATGAGTATGCTTGTTTGTCTGTGTGTGTCTTCAGATTGATCTATATATGTGTTTTTGGTTTGTGAATGTATGTGTACGTTGGTTAGTTGGTTGTGTGTGTGTGTGTGACTTTCGCCCACATCTCCTACACTCACGTGTTTAGGCCTGTGTGGATGTTTCCTGGGTAACCAGTTAAACACAATGTGTCACATCAATCCCAAGAGTTATGGGCCCATACGTCCCTAACCAAAGGCAGCGTTTTGACAGCTGTCATTTCTTGCACACACACACACACAAACCTACACAAACAAACCAAGACCCACACACACCAACATACGCGCGCACACTGAGATCAAATAAAACTCATGCACACGTGTCATGTGACTACACACATAGATATGGAGAGGCTGTCAGGGGCTTCCGGTTGTGATGCACCAAGTTTTTGCTCTTTTTCTTGGCTTTTTGGTCGGGAAACCAGCAGGGTGTCCAGCCAAGACACACATGTTACTGACTCAGTCTCCCCCCACCCCCCTTTGGACATGGATGAAACTGAAATTGGAAGAGTGATTGACGTAAAGGCAAACAGGACCTCCAGTGGGCATACTTACTAACTTAGACGCAAAGATGCCAACACAAACATACACACACACACACACACACACACACACACACACACACCCAAACACTCATCCATATGAGCGCACTCACACACCCACCCATGAACACACATATCGGTCCCTGGCGGTCACTATCTCCTGGAAGACCCCCTGCCATTTCCTAGTCCCAGGAGAGGCTTGCTAAAGGCCAGTATCTGCGGGATCCGAACCCATCGTGTTCACCACTGCGCTCCCCAGATCCATCACTTGGGCCGGACCTGTCTATCAAGCTGTTTCCATGGAGAGAAACCCCAAAAAGTGAATGAAAAAAAAAAGGAGGGCCAAATGCATTTTATTTTGGGCACCGTAATGTCTCCCTTTTGATCAGATGCTCCAAAGCCTGTCGTCTCTTTGATCAAGTAATCCAGAGACTTGGCGGAAAAAGAAGTTGCTATGCCGCCGCATGGCTTGGCTTCCTCCTCGTCTGCGTTTTTCTGCTGACGTACTGTGAAGTGAGAATGTGCCATGTCTAATGTAGATTAGCATTTCAATCCCTCCAGTCAGCACACATCGCTTTCATAGTTTTCTATTCTTTTTTTTTGGCGTCTTATAATAGTGCTGGAAGAATGGTGAGCTGAAGTGTGGTGTTTGAAGGGAGGCCCGCCGGGGGTCTTTAAACGTCCTCCCTTTGTCCCCTTTATGGATTGAACCCCAAAAAAAGTGGATGGACTAGGATTGGCTATTTTACCGATTATTATCCGGTCTGCCATTTTATGATGTTGACTGTCTCTCCCGTTGACATTCCAGCTTTTCCATTGTGTTAAGGTTGTGTACAAGAGAGCGGACATGGCCATCGGCTCTCTGACCATCAACGAGGAGAGGTCAGAGGTTGTGGACTTCTCCGTTCCCTTCGTGGAGACGGGCATCAGCGTCATGGTCTCCCGTAGCAATGGCACCGTATCGCCTTCGGCTTTTCTAGGTGAGCCAAAGAGGCAAGGCTCTGTGTGTTTTAGGGTGCATCGGAAAAAATGTTATGAATGTAATACAATTTAAAACTGCATCTGTTTGACTGTGCAGCTTTGGAACATGCTATGTGTAATCGAACAGTTTGCTTTTATCCACTTTGTCGTCTTCACTATAAATATTATTAGAAATGGTGTAAAGTGTGTATATATACAGTATAACAAGTTTTATTGTCTAATAATCAAGTTATTCTAGTGAGGCTTCTGCATTGTGGGTACCTTCTCCTGACTACATTGACATGTGTTTGCTGTGTTCGCTAACCCCACCCCACCGCCCCCATAGAGCCCTACAGTCCAGCTGTGTGGGTGATGATGTTTGTCATGTGCCTGACCGTGGTGGCTGTGACCGTTTTCATCTTCGAGTTCTTCAGCCCCGTGGGCTACAACCGCAGTCTTCGGAGTGGAAAGAGTGAGTGATGGATCCCGGCTCCCGATCCCTTCCCATGTTCCCCAGGCTCGGGGAGCCCTCCATCAGACTGTTGGCTAACGAATCAAGCAGGCAAACAACAACAGCGCAGCTCAAGCGCCGCCATGGCGACGTTCTTGAAGTGCGACTGACTTTCGGTTTACTTTCGATTTTCCCACTAATCGTCCCATGTGTGGTCACACACAGTACTCGCTTTCACAATTAGAAATAGAATTGAGTATAGTGTATGTGTGAGTGTCGTGCAAATGTAGTGTATGACTTAATTACCTGAAATGAACGGAAATCGGAGAATACCAGAATTCTGCGAAACAAGAAAAAATAGATTTATGTTGCACCATTTCCTAATGCTTCCATATTGACGCAGCCATATTTTATTCAACAGCACAGTTTGCACGCATACGACATCAGCATGCCTGGCACCGATCTCTCGCTCCCTGCCACCTTGCTCCTCACTGTGCATGATCGCTGGGCACCATGTCATTTCCTCTCTCTCTCTCTCTCTCTCTCTCTCTCTCTCTCTCTCTCTCTCTCTCTCTCTCTCTCTCTCTCTCTCTCTCTCTCTCTCTCTCTCTCTCTCTCTCTCTCTCTCTCTCTCTCCCCCGGTCGCTCTCATCTATCTGTCATCCCTTTCTTTACGTCCTCGTTCGTTTCTTTTCTCCGTTTTCTTCTTCCCGCCGTCCTCTGAATGCAAGCGAGCCCAGCTCCATTTGGGTGTGTATTTGTTCTATGCAGTCTAATCATCTGTAAGATCACACGGCAGCACAGCTGAACGCCGCGATGCTCAGAAATGTATAGACTGAGGCCGCGAGCATCGGTGTCGGGGGACCCGCCAGATATTTACTTTCTACAGTATAAGACCTGTGACAAATCATTACAAGGACATTTTACAAGAGCCGGCTGCTAACTGCCGCAGTATAACAGTAGTGAACACGTTGTTCCCAGTGTGATGGATAAAGTATTTTCTGCATACGTTAGCTACTGGCTGGAACACAAACGATGCACCACTGCCAACTGCCAACTAATAGTCTGGCTTTACACCGTCTCGGTACACAGTACTGTATTTACAGTGTCTATGAAGACTAATGATCATCCAATATTCCTTCCACCACTGAGTGTGTTATGATTGGTTCTCAGATTCGAATGTGAAACAGCCCCTCCTGCTAATTTAAACATGTTGTTTTATCAGTAATAGGCAAACAATGAGGATGTGATTTATAACAGTCAAATACAGGTATCCAATCAGAATAGGAACTATCATTAAGATCTTATTACACAGCTTTCTCCCCATCTGCCTAAAATTAGACAGGATGTAAACAAGACTTGGGTGCAATCCAGTGTCTGATGACTCCAGCCAAGCGGCTTGCCCAGCCAAGCTACTAGTCTATTCAAGATACTAGCCCAGCCAAGCTTTAGTCAATTAAAGCTACTAGCACAGCCAAGCCATAGTCAATTCAAGACACTAGCCCAGCCAAGCTACTAGTCAATTAAATCAGGCTACTAGTAATTTCAAGCTACTATTATTAGCTTGGGTGACTATTCCTGATAAGAGATTGACTGGGCAGTCAATCTATTATCAGGAATAGTCACCCAAGCTAATGGGTTACTAGTGCATCTAGTTAGTAGTCTAACCAAGCTATCAGTTTAGCTACGTAACTAGTTTACTAAGTTTAACTCACTTCAACTCACTTCTTGTCCAGCCATGCTACTGCTGTGGGCAACTGCTACTTCAGCCAGCCTACTGTCTCCTCAATCTGTGTTGTTCCTCTCACAGAGGCCGGTGGGTCCACCTTCACCATCGGAAAGTCGGTGTGGCTGCTATGGGCCATCGTGTTTAACAACTCGGTGCCGGTGGAAAACCCCAGAGGAACCACCAGTAAGATCATGGTGCTGATCTGGGCCTTCTTTGCTGTCATCTTCCTGGCCTCCTACACTGCCAACCTGGCCGCCTTCATGATCCAGGAAGAGTACATCGACACTGTGTCTGGCCTCTCAGACAAAAAGGTACACCACTGTGCTTTGTGCATACCGATTATGAAGAGGAGAGCATGAAGGGCAGTGTTACCAGCTTACCTGTAGAAATCCTGAAGCAAGATCCGCTGCCCACATTTCCCGTCTGAGATTAATAAAGTTGATCTTATCTTATCCCTCCTTCCTCCTTAATGACAATTATCTGAATTCGATGTCACTTTGAATAAAAGACTCTGCTAAATACCAAAATAGTAAATAGAAGGAGGAGGCAGGGAAATTTGAAACGGTAGTCAAATCAGGACATACTGCAGTGTTTGTTTTGAATAATGCGTGGGCAAATAACAACGCAATAAAATGCCATCTCCTATAACTCCATGAGCATGATTCAGTGTATAAAGGAGAGTTGAAAATAATAATGTCCACAGATTGTTCTCTTGGCTAACATCTTATTGCCGTGCGTGTTTTAAGTCCTGTCCGGGACACAAGTAGGTCAGACAGATTGGTGCACAGTCTGCCTGTGTCTCATGGCCCTTCCGTCTTCATTCTCTCTCCTCTCCCTTGCGCCCCCTCCCCTCGCGCCACCAGTTCCAGCATCCCGAGGAGCAGTACCCACCTCTGAAGTTTGGCACAGTGCCCAACGGGAGCACGGAGAAGAACATCCGCTCCAACTACCCGGACATGCATCAGTACATGGTCAAGTACAACCAGAGAGGAGTGGAGGACGCCATAATCAATCTCAAGACCGGGTCTGTGTTTAAATCCTTCTTTGTGTATGTGTGTGGTTTGATTGTTCTTCATGTACTTTTCTATCTATATTTGATTTCTCTGCATCTTTAAATGTCCCTCTTCACTGTCTCTGCCTTTCTGCTGGAATGTTAGAACGATGGTGCAACTCTTGAGCCTTTTGTAACTCAACCCAGACATTTGTTTTCCTGCGTTCTCCTGCACTTTCAATCACTATCTCTCTCTCTCTCTCTCTCTCTCTCTCTCTCTCTCTCTCTCTCTCTCTCTCTCTCTCTCTCTCTCTCAACTTGTCTCTCTCACCCCCACTCTTAACACTCTTCCACTACACTCACAGCAGCGCAATCAGCCTCCCCCCTCTTCACTTTCTGGAAGAATCTCTATCACCCGTCGCGGGTGTTGGATAATCCCAGTTTTACTTTATCCTAAAACGCTGTCATCACGTCTCTCTCCCCACTGCCTTGACACCCCAATTATATCCGAGTGTTACTGTGCCTCGAATCGAGAAACTCTTTCTCCTTCTCTCCCCTTTTTTTTTTTTTTGCTAGGGCTCTTTCTTCCTTTCTCAGTGCTTCGTTGCTTATATCTCTGCCGCTCTCGCTCGGGGTCAGCCCTCTGTTCCACGCCATTTTTTTCTTCTTCTTCTTCAGTCCTCTCTCTTTCCCTCTCTGTTTCTCTTGATCTTTTTCTCCCTCCCAGTGTGTTTTCTCAGTTTGTCTGTATTTAAACTTTATAATCCTCATCACTCTCAGGCTCTCCCCCATGTGTTCTTCCCCCTGAAGTGTGTAAATCTCCCCTGGTCCCTCTTCTCCTGTCACTCTGCTCACAGCACCATATAAATCCTATCACCACCCCGCCCTTCCTTTGGTTACACACACACACACACACACACACACACACACACACACACACGGACACATACAAACGAACACATACACACAAACACATACACACGAACATACATTTTCACACATATGCTGCAAACACATGCACAAACATGAACATGCATGCGTACACACGCACATGCATGCTTACACATGTACACCAGACATGCATGCATACAGTACATACACACACAAACACACACACACTCACACTGACACCGATAATAATACTACCTCCTTATCCCTCCCTTATTCAGAGATCTCCCTTCGATTACTTTTTTCTTTTTTTACACTGCGAGCAGGCTGCACGATTTGCGACATTCCCCCTTTCCTTGTCATCATCTAAGTTTTCCCTTTCCCATCGACTGTCCCCCCACACCCCCCTGCATGCATCCCTGATTCTCTCTGGGGTTGGATTTAACTGATTTACCTTCACGTCTCCCTGCGTCCTCCACGTCTCCCTGCCCCTCTCTCTCTCTCTCTCTCTCTCTCTCTCTCTCTCTCTCTCTCTCTCTCTCTCTCTCTCTCTCTCTCTCTCTCTCTCTCTCTCTCTCTCTCTCTCTCTCTCTCCTATTAAATGATGAGTTAATCTCCCTTAATCCCTTACAGGAAGCTGGATGCGTTTATTTATGATGCTGCAGTACTGAACTATATGGCCAGGAAGGACGAGGGTTGTAAGGTAAGGAAGGAGTCAGGGCTCGCACCTTTTAGTTGTAGGTGACTCTCCACAGACTTAGTGCTCATTCTAACATATCATTACTGATTAATGCTTAATCGAAATGTCCATGCCGCGGTCATGTGTGTCTTCTCAGTGAATAACTCATGCTATCTCCATCTGGTCTATAGATTTCAAATCAAGGTTTGTTTGCATTCTCTTCTAAGGTGATGACCATAGGCTCGGGGAAGGTTTTTGCCACCACAGGCTACGGTATCGCCCTGCACAAGAACTCACGCTGGAAACGTCCTCTTGACCTGGCCCTGCTGCAGCTGGTGGGAGACGGTGAGCACAGGGGAGTGGGTGGGTAGGTGTGGGTGTGTGTGTGTGTGGGGGGGGGGGGGGGGGGGGGGGGGGGGGGGGGGGGGATGTGACAGAGAGAAGGAATAATGGGTGAGGTATGGCGTTGAGGAAGAGGCCAAAGAGGTGTGGTTTTAAATGCATTAAGGCATGTTGTTGAATAACAGGGAGATGAGGGAGAGCATGCATAAACACTCAGTCAGAGGGGAGCGGTGAGCCATGACCTGGGCTGTGTGTGACAGTCATGAGGCGAGGAGTTATAGAGTGGGAGGGAGACAGGGCCGACTGGGATGGAAGGTGTCCTTACTGGTCGGTGAAGGGGCAAGTTAAAAAAAAAAGAAATAAAAGGTAGAGAAAGGAGGAGTGTGTTGAAGAGCTGTTGATGTTATTTTCATCTTGCTGTTGCTTTGAAGCAACTTGTGCAGTTGTTCAAACTGTGCATAACCCATGCCTCCCCCCCCCCCCCCCCTTTTTTGTTTTGTGACCCATCCATCTCTGTTTCCATCCCCCTCCCCCCACTTTGTTCACACCTAACTGGCTGGGAGAGAGCAAACTGAATTTATGTTATGCGCCTGCTTGTTGCTGAGGAGAATGTGCCCAGCCTGCACGCTGCTGCTTACATAGTCATCACAGATAACTTGAGGCAGGCCAGGAGGCAGAGGGAGTGTGAGGAAAATAACTAAAGAGAGACAAGCCCAAATAA
Source organism: Lota lota (assembly GCA_026745465.1). Lineage (NCBI taxonomy): Eukaryota > Metazoa > Chordata > Actinopteri > Gadiformes > Lotidae > Lota > Lota lota. The sequence goes on from JACYXH010000826.1 coordinate 1,046,580, forward strand.
ATCCATGTCTCAAAGTATTTATAAACAGCAGCTACAGAACCAGGTAGGACATAGATATGCCATTTTGTCCGACACGCATACAGCTGTATAAGATAATTATGTAGGAGTCACAATGTGTGTGTGTGTGTTTGTGTGTGTTTGTTTGTGTGTTTATACAATGTGTCACATAGAAAAAGAGGGACAGCGAGAAAATCTGTTTTTAGCGGTGGTTGTCAGAACACTAATGCTTAATTGTAATTTAGCATGGTCAGTCACTCACACAGAAACACACAGAAACACAGACACAGACACACACACACGCACACACACACACACACCCCCCACACACACACGCGCACACACATACACGTACACAAAGACACAAATAGACGTTCGCACACACACACATACACACACCTTGTTTTGTCTCAATCGGACACTCCTTGTTTGGCTTGCTCATGCTTTAAATCGGCTTTGCGAGGACGCAACCGACAAAGGGCTTTAGCCGTTTCTGGCACACACACACACACATACACACACACACACACACACACACACACACACACACACACACACACACACACATACACATGCATGCATGAGCTGCTTACACATTGATAATACCAATTTGATACATCAATCTAATAAATAGCTTCAGCATCAGCATAGCCCGAGAATTGACTATTGACTACATAGACTACATAGAAAAGACTATGTATATATGTTTAAATAATCATTAACAGAATGATTATTTGGGGTGGCGGTAAGGTAGGCTACGTTAGTCCTAGCCCATGCTAGGGCCCATGCCCTAGTACATCATTGGCTGTAGTGGCAGCCCTTTGAGGAGGGGAAGACTAGATGGATCCAGTTACAGGCTGCTGTTGAATACAGAGGTTCCAGGTAATAGAAGGGTGTTATTGAAGTGGATTACAGAAGAGGGGGAGGGGGCTGGGGGAGGGGGTGGGGATTAGCTTGTATGGGATTGAAGGGGGCTCACATTCATCATGGCTCAAGGGGCCACACCTGTGCAATTGCCGCTCGGCTCTCAGAGAAATCTCTGTGACGCACCTGCAGCCCAGGCTCTGTCACGTCATCACCATGTCATTCCAGGTGGAGGTATATACCATTTTACAACCACATTAGTGGAGGGATGTAAGGGGAAAGTCAGCAAATGCTTCTGGAGTTTTTCAATCTAGAGTGTTTTGTTGTGCTTGTTGTTGCCCGCGGTGATTCGTAAGGAAGCACTACGAAATGGTCCATTGATCTGTCTACAAGCAGCGCTGGGATAGACACTAGTGCTGACGAGCAAAGTTTCCCCACCTCGCAGCATATCAGATCCGCTTCCTGTTTTTGCATGGCGTCAGGATTTTGATACCGAGAATGTATTATTCCAGCGGTTCCCTTAACACGTCTCATAGTGACAGGCACAAAAAGATAAAGAGAAAGAGAGGCATACATTTCCTTAGAGGAAATGTTAAAATAAACAAAATCATAATTATTGAGGGCATGAATGTGACCCCAATTTTAGAACTCTGCAATGTTAAATATTAAATGACGCAAAATTAAATATAAAGACAGGAGCTGTGTTGCAACTCTGGTCTGTCTTGTGGTTGGGAAACCTTTGGCGACTGCATGCAGAGAAGCTTGCGGGTCATGAGAAAGTAAGTTCTTTTGTACAGGTCCACTGCTCAAAAAGCAGTGTTACGGACATGTTTAGCACGACGCAATGAAGGAAATAGATGCATAAACAGATCTTTGAACGGTTTCACACACAAAAAAAGAAGAGGAAATGCATAGACAAACATAAAGACGCATTGTTGCATCTGGCCTGCTGCATTCCTAGATTGCTTTGCCCCATGGTCGCATGTGACCTGAGCAGGCATGGGGAAACGACAGCGGAGGGGATGAGCACTACAGGCACAATGCCGTGATGAAGTCAGAGAGCTGCAGCGAAGAGTGAGAAGAGAGGCCACAGAAATGGACGAGGGGGTTGGGGATAGGAAGTGAGTCACTGGAAGTCAAGTGGGAAGGGAAAAGCCAGGAGCTGAGCCAGAGATAATGTGAGAGACTTCGGCGAGAATCTCGTCAAGTCAGGGACGGATGTAGGGCTTTCTGTTCATCTGAATCCTTCACTCACACACACTCATTCAATACTACCCCCCCCCCCCCCCCCCCCCCCCCCCCCCCCCCCCCCCCCCCCCCCATCCACAAACACACACACACACAGACAAAATGTCTGCCATTGGACAGTACGATGTCAATTTGACCACTGACAAAGATGGAGCTTCAGCAGTGCATCAGGACTAAGCTTTGAGGACTGGACAATTCTGAAGCCTGGAGATGCAATGTGTGTTTGTGTGTGTGTGTGTGTGTGTGTGTGTGTTTGTAAACGTGTGTGTATGTGTGTGTAGGCGTGCATCTCGGGCGAATCGCAGCCGCTATCGCACAAATCTGCCAGTGAGCTGCCTTTGCACCGCGGTCCATCTGTTGCTCCTTCTCCAAGTCACAGCTGATTGGCTAATGGTGTTCTACAGCAGATACATTAGCCACATCACTCACATGACTGATTCGGCGTCATCTGAACCATGCCAAGCACGCCTAATGATGCCACAAGATGAAACGCCAGCGCGCCACTAGCAGATGCGGCGCCCCGGCAGACTGCAGGGTATAGTTGAATGCAGACTCCCCCCCCCGTGGTTTTTAGACATTGGCGTTTTCTAAACTCTGCCTCGCCTGTTTGACCTGGAGTGCTTCAGAAGCTGGTGTTGCTGCATGTAACAGTGTGAAGTGCCGTGGCTCGGCTGGCCTCAACACAAGCAGAACCGGGTGCTCCTCCTCCTCCTTGGCCTCCTTATTTGTGTCACCCATAGCTCACATTTCAACATCGGTTCAGAGACCGCACCTCTTTTATCCCGCGGTTGAACCGCGACGCCGTGGCCTCGGGCTGTCCATCGCTATGATTATACCCGCATCCCCACCACAGCCAATCACAGGCAGACCTGACCAAGTAAGCAATTCCTGGTGGTTTGCAGCCATGAGAATCCCTGAAACCCCCAAGAGCTTACCGTGGTGATGGACATCCTGACCATCCCCGCAGCACAATTAAATGATTATGATCTCCTTCTTGCTCTTTTCTGTCCCTTCCCCTTCATAGCCGTAGCCCTGTTCTCCTTCTCTTCTCGTGCTCTCTCTTTCTTCACAGATTTTGTCCTCCTTTTTTACAACGCACTCATTCTCTTTAAGATGACTAGGGGTCCCCGCTGTTTATCATAATGACACAATCTCAGCCCCTCTCACTCCATCTCTGCTTTTCTTCCCTTTACTCTCTCTCTCCCCCCACATTTCCCCTGACATGTTTTTCCACCGGAGGAAGAAAGGAAGCTCTTCTCCTCTCTTCCTGTCTCCTCTAAGTCTTTGTTTACTCACTGCTCTCTTTCTCCCTCTCTCTTTCTCTTTCTCTGTCTCTCTCTCGGTCGAGCCCTCAAAAGTCATTCAGGCCGGCTCTGCCCCTCTCTCTACGTCCGTCCCCGTCTGTTCCATCCTTGTACCTCCACCTCTTCCCTATCTCAGACCCGTTCCTGCCCACCCGCTCCTGCTTTACTCATTTACTCTTGAGTTACAATGTTGAGATTAGGTTGTCTGGGCCATTTTGCTCTCCAGTGCTACTTCATTGTTTTAGACTCTCTCTCTCTACCTCCCTCATTCGCTCCCTCCCTCTCTTTCTTGTACTTTCTCGTTCTTTCCTTTCTGAAACACGGGTGCCTTTATCATTATTGACCTCTGACCTTGGCGAGTCACCTTGGCTGATGGACTAACAGAGAGCCTCAAGACCTTTCCTCCGAAGCTAATTATACTCGCTCTGTCCCCCCACCTCCTCTTCCTCTCCCTTTCTCTATTAACCTTGAAATAACCCAACAACACACACAGGCTTTCCTCTGCTAAAGTTCCTAACCTTGATTCTTCTTCTTGTCCAACATGAATCCCTTCCCCTTTTGCCCCTTCACTCCTACCTTCTCACTCTCCTGTCCTCTCTTCCACTCCCACACTACGCTCTCTCCCTGCCTCTTTCCCCTCCCCCATGCCCTCCCTTTTCCCCTTTCACCTCATCCATTACCCACCGTCCTATCTTCCACCCCTCCACCCTCTGCTCCCTTGGTCCCCGGACTTCCAGATGAGATTGAGATGCTGGAGCGCCTCTGGCTGTCGGGTATCTGCCACAACGACAAGATCGAGGTGATGAGCAGCAAGCTGGACATAGACAACATGGCTGGCGTCTTCTACATGCTGCTGGTGGCCATGGGCCTCAGCCTGCTGGTGTTTGCCTGGGAGCACCTGGTCTACTGGAGGCTGCGCCACTGCATGGCGACCAGCTCCGGCAAGCTGGACTTCCTCCTGGCCATCAGCAGAGTACGTTTTCATAGTTATTATTATCATTTGTATGTTTTATTACGTAGCTGTGTATGTGTGCATGTGCCAGTGGTGTGTGTGTGTGTGTGTGTATGTGTGTGTGGTGTATGTGTGTGTGGTGTGTATGTGTGTGTATGTGGGTCCTTTTGTTTATGCATGATTCTTATAGTTTGTGTTTGCTTGCATATGTTATGCTAAGTGGTACATAACTTTGACACACACACACACACAAAAAACACAACCGCGCACACACACACACACACACACTTACACAGAAACACACACTATTCAACCACACAAGTCTCCTTTTTCCTCCATATTTTTGATATCAAACTATGTCTTGGTGCCATCTGTTCTTCTTGACCTCTAGGTGTGTGTGTGTGTGTGTGTGTGTGTGTGTGTGTGTGTGTGTGTGTGTGTGTGTGTGTGTGTGTGTGTGAGTGTGTGTGAGTGTGTTTTCATATTTGAATATCCGTCATCACACACACACACACGCACACACACACACGCACACACACACACACACACACACACACACACACAAAATTGCAAAATAAGCATTGCTAAGCAACTTTTAAAGAATTTAAAGCATGTCTTATAAAAAATATTGGAGTTTTTATATTAAGTTGAACTGAATGAAGATAAACAAAACTGTCAAGGCAAATTATTATTGTTTTTTTTATACTTTGTGTGCATGTGCATGTGTCTGTATGTGTGTGCTCACTCATGCCTGTGTGTTTCTCCTGTTCTACCTGTTTGTGTCCTTCTGTTCCCGTGTGTTAGAAAGTGTGACGACGAGGGTCAATCCAATCCATCTCAGTCAATTGTAGAGATTAATTGAAATTAAATTCTGCTCACACCCTCGACAGAAGTAGCCTCGGATGTCAGCGCTTATTGCTGCTTTGCAGATAATACGATTTAGCTCTTGTTCTACTGTATGTATGCAATGTCATTAAACAGACATCTCCTACAATACTACAAAAACAATAGGATGGAATACTTAAGGAAAAAAATAATCACAAATTGATTGTGCAAACTCTTCGTGATTGTCTCTGTATTTCCATTTTTCGCTCACCATCTTTTTCGATGGCTGTGCACAACTGTTATGTTGACGAAACGTTTCTAAACCTGGCGATAAGCAGTATGTGTTGTCTTTGCGGACCTTCCCTGTCCTTTAACACTGATTTGCATGATCCGATTTGCTCCCCTGGTGTTCATACATCATGTTGTTGCAACAATGTCACAACACGGCATCCTATAGATTTTGTCCTATGAGAGCATTGACGGGGTACGCATGATTCATTGTGTGGTTTTTATTTATGTTTTTTGGTTATCTCAGGGCATGTACAGCTGCTGCAGCTTTGAAGACGAAACCACACCAGGGGGCGCTAAGTCTCTGCCCACTCATCACCACGGGGCCATGGTGGCCGTGCCGCCACAGCAGCACGTGGTCAACACCTCCGTCAGCAACCAGACCATCGCCATGGCTCAGCAGCAGCAGCAACCCCAGCCCCAACAGCAACCACCACAGCCAGTCTACAAAACACCACTACCAGGATCGCCTCCCACTGTGGTGCATACTGGGACTTCGCTGGGTCCCCCCAACGCCCCGCTCGCTGGGGCGCCTCTTCCCTGCAGCACGTTTCTTCCGCGGCCAGACCGCAGGCTTGCTGTGGTGGATCGCTGGAGGTTGCCCAAGTCTGCTACAGCCACCAACCCCATGGCTGTGGTGCGGGGGCCGGCCATCCCGGACATGGGACCCTTTTCTCAAAAGGTGCCCCCAAACTGGGCTCCCACTGCTGGAGGGGGTGGGGGGCTAGATGGCTATAAGAGATATTATGGTCCCATTGACCCTGAGGGACTGGGGCCCTGCATGGAGCAGCAAGCAGGGTCCCAGACCCCCAAGACTATACCCAGGGGCCACCCCCAGCCCCCTCCAGCCAGTGTGGCCTTCTACTCAGAGAAGGGCATGGACCATGGGGTGGGGAAGAGGGTGGTGGGAGGTGGCGGTGGAGGTCAGGGGAAAGGGGCCGCTAAGCCTCTGGGCACTCCCAGACTGCCTGCTAAGAGCCAGGCCCCTCTACCTCCTAACCCCCCGCTGCCACATCCCTCTCCCCCTCTCCCCTCATCCTTCTGGAGGAAACGCAGGCCAAAGAAGCCCAAGGAGCCTGGGGGCCCTTTGTACGAGAACATTCTACCCCTGGGGCGGAGGGGAGGAGGGAGGGATGGAGTGAGGGACGGAGGAGGGAGGAGGGCACGCCCCCTCTCTCCTCCTCTCTCACTCCCCGTGCCCGTTCCCCTCAGCCCCACCTACACCGCACCCTCTCCTTCGGCCTCACTGCCGTACACATCCACCTCCTCCTCCTCCACCACGTCCACCACATCCACCTCCTCTTCGGCCTCCTCGTCCCGCTCCACGTCGCCCACCTACTCCTACAGCTCCTCACGGAGCACGCGGGACAGGGGTCGGGACGGGATGGACGGAGACGAAGACGAGGACGAGGACGAGGAACTGACGGAGGAGTCCAGCCTGCTCCTCGGGAGGGGCAGGGACAGGGAGCGTTCGGCCGTCCGACCACGCTCCTTCAGCCACGGCCGCCTGCCCCCACCCGTACCGCCCCGGAAGCCCCGGACCTCCTGGGGGGACAGGGAGGCAGGCAGGCAGGACCGGGAGAGAGAGAGAGGAGGGAGCCAGCTGTCACAGCTCCAAGAGTGGTGGGCCGGGTGGAGCGAGAGGGAGCGAGACAGGAGTGGCACCGGGGGGGATATGGAGAGGCAAAATAGGGAGAAGAAGAGAAGGAAAGACAAGGAGAAGGAGAAAAAGAAAAAGAAGAAGAACAAAAAGCGGAAAAAGAGGGAGGAGAGGGAGAGGGAGAGAGAGAGGGAGAGGAAGCGGCGAAAGGTGAAAAAGAAGATAAAAAAGGCAATGAAAACAAAGAAGAGGAAGAAATCCATCGGGGGCAAGCGCTCTGAGCCCGAGGAGGGAGACGTTGAGGCGGGGAGGGAGGGGGATGCGGAGGGGGACAGGGATGGTGGGTTACAGGATTACTCCTCATTTTCCACCCAGTATCGGAGCTCCTTCGGCGAGAAGGGCCGCGACACCGGCTGGGAGGGGGAGCGAGGCCGGAGAGAAGGTACGGGAGAGGAAGGGAACGACCGGGAAGAGGAGGACGCCGTCCGAAGCAGGCGCCCCAAATCCTCGCACTCGCACTCCCGACATCGAACGCCCAGCAAGCGCTACCCCAACCTCAACAAGCTCCCCGCTTCCGTCAAGTTCTGGGTGACCGGCAACACCGGCGCAGAGGAGGCCAACACCACCCCCACCTCCCTCCACCCTCTCCTTCCGTCCTCCAAGCGACGGAGGAGCGGCGAGTCGGGCAGGGAAGAAGGGGGGCGGGGCGGAGAGCGGCGGCCCCTGCTCACGCATTTCGAGAGGGACAGGACGCCGACGAGGGAGGGGCTGTCCTTCCAGGAGTGGGACTCAGATGACGACCCGGCTGCCGAGGGAGACGAGGACGAGGAGGAGAGGGGCAGGATGAGGGAGCGCGGGGAGGACAGGGTCAGGAGGGGGGGCGGCAGGGGCGCGGTGTCCGAGTCTGAGCGGGACAGAGCCAGGGCCGAGGAGAGCTACTCTGACGGGGGCTCGTCGGGTGAGTTCGGACGCTTCGAGCGGTACTGGGACGAGGGTGCCGCCACCGGCAGCTCCGGCATCGGTGGCATAGGAGGGGGAGGCTGGTTCTTCGGGACTTACCCCTCCAGAGAGAAGGGGGGCAGCGTCAACAGCCGAGACGACTCCCTGCTGGGGCCCCGTGCTGAGGGATGGGTCGGGGGGGACTTCTGGAGCTCGGGGCCCGGGGTGGGTTGGGGATCAGGGGGAGGAAGTGGAGGGTTGGGGTCTCAGTGGCCTCACCCGCCCACCGCCCTCCCTCCCCCGAGACGCTACTGGTCCATGGACAAGATCCCCATGAAGGGAGACAAGAAGTGGAAGAGCGGCGGTGGGAAGGGCAAAGGGCAGTCCAGGGACAGAGGGGTGCAGGAGGCAGTGGGTTCCACCATGTGCTCCTGTAGCCTGTATCCACACCCCCACCCTTACCCGCACCCCCACAGTCGCTCACACGCCTCCCACTCCAGGAGAGGACCCACAGCCCTGTCCCACAGCCAAGAGGAGCTGCTCCCCCACTGCCACAGTTTCAGCGGGGGGAATCGCCCCAAGCCCCTGCCTCCAAAACCGGACCCCGGCCAGGCCAAGTCATGCAGCCAGTCCAACCTCAGCCTCAGCGCACAGCCCTCGGAACACGCTCAGCCATCGCCCTCGCCTCCCCAGCAGCCCGCCGTGTCGCCGTCCTCCCTGCCCATGCCCATCCCTCCTCCGCCCTCCTCCTCCTCCATCTCCGCCTCCTCCGGGGTGGGCATGGCGGGCCCGGGACAAGCTCAGGCCGCAGCGAGCGCTAAGCTCCAGTACCAGAGACTGCGTTCGGTGCCCCAGCCCCGGAGGTTCTACTCCCCTCACCTGCCACTCAAAGCTAAGAGCCTGTGCTCCCGGCGAGGCTCCGCCCACTTCTCCAGCCTCGAGAGCGAGGTATGACAGGGGGAGACGAGAGAGGGAGACGCGCCAGCAGTCACCACCACAACCGCCAACGCCACCACCACCACCACCACCGCCGCCGCCGCCGCCTCCGCCTCCGCCGCTGCTGCCGGCGATGATGACGACGACCCCAAGGGTGCCATGGCAACAGCAGCCATGGGTGACACAGACATGGCTGCCTTGGCGACCAGAGATGATCAATTGGCTGCCAGCGCCGGCGGGACTAATGAGTCGGACAGTTGTGCGACCGCCAGCAGCGTGGCTCTATGCCACAGGGGCACCGGGCCGGTCCACCGGTCCCTGGTGCGCGTCCTGGTGAAGGCGACCATACGGCGCCACACCACGGTGACCTACGTCCGCCTGGACGGGTCACGCGACGAGAGCGGGGGCGCGGGGGCGTCGCCACATGCAGGGGCTCCGGAACTCCTCCTTCGCTCCGAGTTGAGCTTTGTGATGTCATCGTCGGTCCTCCTCTCCTCCCCGAGTCACAGCTAAGGATAAGAGTATCCTCCGACCTGTGAGTAATGATGTCATGTTTACACTGACACACACACACACACACACACACACACACACAGGTATACAATACAGTATGTATACATATTTGTACATATATATATATACGTGTATATATATACATTTATATATACACACACACATAGCCACGCACACATGCAGAGCCAGACACAGGTTCTTATCGTCTCCCTCCCTCTGGCTCCAGTGGGAGAACACTCCCTGTTGGTTTCTGGAGATGCCAATGATTGGCTCATAGACTGGTTCCATAGCATCAACAACTGAGAGCTGTGTCCCGATATATGTATTTTTGAATGGAAACCGGTGGACCGCAGCTCCACGGTGTCGGGGGAGACTGCCTCCTCTCTCTCTCTCTCACTCCTCTCTCCTGCCATTTTTTTGTAAAATCGGTTGATATAAAAGCAATGCAGTCACCCACTCCATGCACACTGTCTGCCGCTTTTCCTCTCTCTTGCTGGGGGGCGGTACGGACAGTGCTACTCACCCCCCCCCCCCCCCCCCCTCCTCCCCTCCCCTTTGACCTCATGATATCATCAGACCCATCTAGCTCTACCCCAGAACCCACCTATATGAGATGTCACATTTTGATTAAAGCCCTTTTAACTTCTCTGACTTCACCCTGAAAACGTAACCTCCTCCCGAGGAGGATTCCGCTCGTTAACCAACGGCTTTGTCCAGAACTCGGTCAGAACACGCGATTGGTGGACTGGCTCTATGACATCAAAAGTATTTGAACCATAAACTGATCTTGAGAAGAAAAATGACAATAAGAACAACACGAGAAAAGACATGTAGCAAACATTTAATTTTTCCTGTCTGTATTTCTTTTGTTTCTTACTCTTTTCTCTCCAAATCCCTTGTTTTCTATTCTCTCTATCTATATAGTGCTCTCACTGTGTTAGTGTTTTAAAGGAAGGAGAGGCTGGTTGTGGCTAGTGTTGGCAAAGGGATTAGTCCAAAATAACATGCCAAAATAAATACTAGTTGCAATTCAATTTTCATTGATGTGCACTCATTATATTATGTAAACATTGGAGCAATACATGAATCTCTTCTCGTTCAAGTACAAAAAAAAAGTATCATTGTTGCAATATCTACAATTGGCACTAGATGGCTGCCTAATATTCAAATATGTTTGAGAAGATATTGTACAAGATGTGTTGTGGGAATTCAAATAATCTTGGCTGCGCATCAGTGAGCGTATTTGCAGCTAAGAATGGGGCTACAGACTCTGCTAGAGTTGACAGTTTGGATAAATGCAAAGGGACTATGCAGAGTTTAAACCAAGAACGCCAGCTTGTATTGGCTAGTTTATGCTGTTTCACCAGTCCAGCTTGGCAGACAATACATACAAATTAGAGTGTAGGGTGAGGTTTTCTGAAGCACAATGGGTCATTGCATTTCTCAGACATGCATGCCATACTGTTATGCAAACTGTACGGGCTCAAACATCTTTGTGGATACCCAAACTACCCGTTAACCAAGTGTTGCTGGGAGGGACACTGAAATACTTCTTAGTCAGGGTTCAAATAATGCTAAATATCACAGTCAGCTAGGTTGGGAACAATATTTGAACTTTGGCTGTTTGTTTTTTCGGCAAATAAGACTAAATAAACGGTGAATTTTAGGGTTCCAATTTCATTACTATTTTTAGGGTCTGACTCATGGTTATTAATTCCTGTTATCAAGAACATCAGATGACTGTTTATCTTTCAGCAATATATCTCCAATGTGACAGGGAACCTTCTAGCATCTGAAAGATTGTAAACACATAGTGTTTCTCCTTTTCTTTGACATTGCATCAGTGTGTCAGATGCTCAACAGTGATTATTCAGTATTTCTTAGTCCTTTGCACCTCCGCTCTCAGCTGACTCATATCATTATTACACATGGCCAATGTTATCGTCAGTATCATAGTCATCATCAACACTGGAAGCTGTGGTTAGAGCCATCTATTGCCTAAACTGTCCTCCAATGTTGGTGTAGGTGTCGCAATCCCTAGTAATGAATCACTATCCCGATACGGTAGGCCTACTTCTGTCCATAGAACCGTACAGTGTCTCTCAAACTAAGGCCAGCCACAACTCAGCCCTCCTTCTGTCATAGTTGAATGTAGCTTTGAGATGATGTAGCAAAAGTAGACTTCCTTTTTAGAATTTGTAGCTTTTTTTTGGATGCTGATGTCGATGGGTAGGGGCGGGGGTGAGGCGATCGGGGGGGCAATGTGAGGGACTGTCGTTGTGAATGTGCATGTCGTCACAGATCCAAGGCTTAGACGACCTTCTGAATTTCCCATGAAATACTTTTTACTGAGAGCAGACTGTACTTTTTCTTCAAACGGAAATCCTTCTTCCCTCAATCTATTTTTGGGGGACATTTTTAAAAACGATAGCTTTGTTTTGCGGAGAAATGCTTTTGCAGTTTTTTTTTGCAGTTTCCTAGAAAGCCCCCAGATCATGCATGTTTAGCTGAATTCAATAATGTAGGGTGCTACTGGCCGGAAGGTTGTGTGATCCAACTGTAGTCGAGGCTTAGAACAAAGGGCAGCCATTTTTCATTGGTGAAAAAAAAAAAAGAACACAACTTTTTCTCTGAAGCCCAACAGTAGAAATCATGGAAAAATAGGTTGAATGTTTCCTGCCCAGTAGAACATAGTCATTTTCAACCGATCAGCAGGGCTATAACCTGGTGTGTCATTGAACATCATTGAGTTCTATTGAGGCGCTAATACTTAAGTCTGTGACTGCATGAACAGAAATGATTATTTGAAAAAATAAATACCTGTAGTTATTTTTTATTTGCTAAGAAAAAAAGAATATATTAATATATACTGTTTTTTGAGAATGTACCATGTTAAACTGTGATTTAACTGAGATATTTTATTGACCATTGTATTCAATTTTCATTTGAATTCTATAATTTATCTATAAAGAAATATATATGTACAAATAAATATATACATATATATGTACAGGTATATATATAGATATATGAGTTAAGTTTGGTATACTTGGAGGAAGTGTTAGATTAATAGTTTTAAATGTTTTAGCTTTGTAGCAATTCTAGACACTGAAATGATTTTTGAATTTGGATTCCTCCTATATGACTGTGAAGACATTAGTGCCTGTGACAAAAAAAGAGAAAAATCTTAACTCTATCCATTTATTTGTATCTACTATAGCTATCAGTCTGTCATTCCCACCATACCATTCAACAGCTCAGTTCATCATTATTTTTCTTTATTTTCTTTATTAAAATATATCCATTTTAAATTTTCCGTTCCGCTTATTTTTCTTTTATAATTTATTTTCTCTCTCAGTCTATGTTCCCCTTACCTAATCAAGTAAAATCGAAGTAGTATGTCTTCAAGTTAATCATAAACATATCTGATTATATATTATCTTTCAGTCACAATCTTAATTCCGAATCTTAATTCAGATATCTGAAATGTTGTTTTTTTCTCCCCCTGGTTATTTTCTTTGAAAAAAATTATATTACTCTGTCTGTCTCTCACTTAGCAAAAAACAGAGACCAGTAGATACTGTGTTCTTGCTCCGTTTGACTGATTGTTGATGACGATGATCAATGAATCGATTGATGAAGTATTTCATGAACAATGTGACTATTACTGACGTGATTGAAGTGTGTATCTGACGACCATGCCACTGTAGCACGTCTGGGCTGTACTATACCACCAGCCGGCAAACGGGGGCCCCAGTTGCTATGGCGTTGCCATGGTGCTCTCATGGTGTTGCCATGGTGTCTCCTCTGCACCACCACCACCTGGTGCCTGCTGGGTAATATAGCATAATGTCCTTCACTTTGCCCCCAAGCATTGGTCCCAAGTTCCGCTCCCCCCCATCACCTCCCCCCCCCCCCCCCCCCCCCCCCCCCCCCCTCCAGCCCTCCCCACCCAGCCAGTCAGAGCCCTAATCAATGAGCAATGGGGAGTATTTTTTGTTTGTTTGATTTCATAAGAAAAGCATGTACCTTGGGCCAGTGCTGGGGGGGGGGGGGGGGGGGGGGGGGGGGGGCGACATGGTGATGATGTGGTTGCTACTCTTACTGACCGAGGAAAGAACTGGATTGGTCTGGACCATCACCGCCATGGAGCCCATGGTGGCCCCACCTCCACCAGAGTCATCACGTTGTGCGGTGCTGCGTTGCATGTTTGTCTTGGCTTGGAATCAATCAGCAGAGTGTAGCAGGTGAACGTCATTGTCCTTGTTTGGCTCAGGATGTACACATTGTTGCTGCTAATGCTGCTGTGTGTGTGTGTGTGTGTGTGTGTGTGTGTGTGTGTGTGTGTGTGTGTGTACGTGTGCAATGTGGGCTAAGCATGTGTCAAGCCCACTGCGGCATGATTATGTGGTGATCTCTCTCTCTCTTACTCACTCACTCCCTCATTTTCTCACCCTTCCCTCTCCCTCTGTCTCTTTCACTCACACTTTCTCACCCTCTCTATACTCTCTCTCTTTCTTACTTGTTCACTCACTTTCCCGCTCTCTCTCTCTCTCTTCACACTCACTCTCTCACACACACACACACACACACACACACACACACACACACACACACACACACATGCATACAAATTGGGAGCACCTTCATGACTTCAAAATGGAATCAGAAATATAATTATATATTTCTGTTTGTAATTTGTACACACTCCTTTAGTCTCCCTCTGTCTTTGACACGTGCACTCTCTTTTCATTAGTCTCTCCATGTGTTCTCTCTATCTTAGTTATTTTAACTTGTGTCTCATTTAAGCACATGCAGAAGCACACACACACACACACACACACACACACACTTTGCTGTGTTTGCATAATCAGCGCACATGCGTACATTTCTCATCCACTGATCTGCATTTTTATTCAGCTTGCAGAAAGCAGCAATCTAAAGCACAGCGCAAAGTGTCTCTATCACACACACACCCAAACATATGCATACAAACTTGGAGCACCTTTATGACTTAAAAATGGAATCAGAAATATAATTAAATAGTTATGCTTTTCAAAAGTATTTTCTTTCGTTCCTTCTTTCTTCGACATCGTCCACCTCAGCCTTTTCTTGCTCATCACGGGTTTAGGGTGATTCAATGTTTTACATTTTATAATCTTTTTTATTTCTTGAGTGTGTATAAACATGAACTGTACTGTATAATATACTCTATGGTTCATGTATCTTCATAGAAGGATCATCTATCATTCATTGAGGTCCAGGCTAATCCAGTGCTTGAGTAGTGTGTGGGGATCCATGGTGCAGTCTCATTCTGTAGTGGCCCGTGACCTGGCCAAGCAACGCATACAAGGCTCCAGAATTAAAACAGGGTCCTCATTGGCTTACATGTGCCATGAAACTATATCATAGAAACACAGGAGTGTCCTGTGTGCCGCTGCCCAGGCCTAGGGCCTTCTCTGTCTGTGTGTCTCTTTCTCTCTCCTCTATATCTACCATGGTTGTTGCAGTGACAGGGGCACATATACTCACAGAAACCAGCGTGTGTGTGTGTGTGTGTGTGTGTGTGTGTGCACGTGTGTGTGTTTAGTATTATACATGAGGTCTGGTTGTGCTCTAGTAACCTCATCAACACTGTATGCCTACTTACGGGTTGCTAAGTTGAGTTGCTAGGATGGTGTGGTTGCTCCCAGCCCAGACTGGTCTGGTCTTAAGCCCTGATCTAAAAGAAACAACAATTGTTTTTTCCTTTGACATTGTGTGTCTGGGGTGGGGCTGGAGGGTCAGTGCTGCACTTACTTCCTAAGAATTGCTTCATAAAATATGATTCTCTTTAATTAATCTCTGTGGTACTGTGGTTCCTTCCTTTTCCTGTGTGTGTGTGTGTGTGTGTGTGTGTGTGTGTGTGTGTGTGTGTGTGTGTGTGTGTGTGAGAGAGTGTGTGAGAGTGTGTGTATGTGTGTAAGGTGGTGTTATTTTGTCTTGACAGTGTTTTCCATGCAAGTTTTCTTTGGCCTCTCTGGTTCAAGCCTCTTCAAAGTACATTTATGTAGAGCTCAAGAAGAGCAATTTTATTGGCTTTCTGACAGGCTGTCCTCTGCCGAAGTGGTAGAGTGTGTGTGTGTGTGTGTGTGTGTGTGTGTGTGTGTGTGTGAGTGTGTGTGTGTGTGTGTGCGTGTCTGTGTGCGCACATGTGGCTGTGTGTGTCTGTACGTGTGAGTGTGTGTGTGTGTGTATACTTCTCTGTGGCCCCTTGGTTCTTGACAGGCTTTTGCTTTGATCTGGCCGGCGCTGACTGAACAGAAATCCTCCCACTTTTTCCCCTTTTCCCTGGAAGAGGAGATACATATACATACATTAGACTTTGCCTCAACCCTCCATGGCTCAACTCCAGCCTACAGCACACGACTCAGCACAACTTGACCAGGGCCTACTGTGTTCGCACGACAGCAAACGCTGGTGCTTTTCTATTTTGCTGACGGGCACATTTGGATGGTGGTGGCACACATCAAACCATAGGGAAGAATAACAATCGGGAAGATCAAGTGTAGAGTCTCTCAATGAACCCAGACACCAAACTAAGAGCTGTTTATCACTCCAGGATCAATAAAAAAAGATTAAAGACCTTTATAGAATGCACAACTAATCGTCTTTCTATCAACTTCCCTCCCTCTCGCTCTCCTCTTCTTGCTCACCATTGTTTATCATTTAACATTTACAAAACATATTCTTTGTTTCTAATTGCCTACCACTATTTACATATATTAGCTGCGGATCAGCAGATTCTGGGAGTTGGGGTTGGCCCATAAAGCGGCTGACGAACAACACCTGACACATGATATTCTGCTACAGTGTTGATGGGGCCAGCAAATATGTTTTGTTCTGCTCCCTCCGCGACGACTGTCTGCTAATTAGCCATGCCTTGTCAGAGTGATGGGCTAATAGCTAATTGCATTGCAAGGCCTCCGTGTGTACATGTAGTAATGACTTAACGCTCTAATAAGATTGAGTTACCGGCAGTTTGGAGGAGCCGTTCCCTAGGTAGTGTTTTCAGGTCAGCCATTTTTTCCCGTCTTTTTTTTATGTTAAGACTGGAATGCTGCAGGAAGAGTTTCTTTGGGTTTGATTTCTGCGTCTTGTGTTTCATCCAATCTGTCGAGATGAGGGGTTATGTAGCTGTGCACCGTAGTCGATTTCCAACCAATGTTGAGGATTGTTTCCTGATTACATTATGTATTAATGATGTGGGCTGGGGAGGTTGTCGAACACTGCCCTGTTGTCTAATATGTGCTGTACGGTGTTTGACAATACGAGGCACAGCGGCCTCTGGGACCCCGACCTTAGGACCCCGTCACACCTGCAGCCAACACAACCATATATCTTCATCTAACCTGTGACCCCCAGCGCTCTTCTCCTCCCTGCTTCAGCACCTCCCAGGATTCTGTCTTTTAGATCTCTACTCTATGCCTTTGCTGCCACACACACACTTCCACAAACACACACAATCCCATGGACACACATACACACACAATGATGAACGTACAGCAATACACAGTACACACACATGCACACACACACAAACCCACAAACACATTCACTCCAATTGATACACACACAAATCCACTATTACACACATACCCATGTACACACACATACACACACACACCACTAAAACACACATATGCATACACACAAACCCATTCACACACTCAAAGAAACATGGACACATGCACACACCCATGACCAAACCCGTGTACACACACACACACACACACACATACACAGAAACACTGACACAAACATGGACCCCCCCACACACACACACGCTCACACATCACTAACACACCCATCGACACACACGAACACACACACATCCATGTAAACACACCCACACACTTATGGACACACAAACACATACACACACACACACATACTTATGGATACAGATGCACAATAATGTACGCACACACACACACACATGTACCCACGCACGTTCGATCACAAAGGCAGGGTGTGTGGGAAGGGATGGAGTGTGTTGTGTTCCTGCTGAGTGCAGCAGTTTGATCCTGCACTGATCTGCTAGCGGCTCCCTGGGGCTCTCTAACACATGTCTGTGGTGCAGAGCTTAACATCCCTGTGTCTCTTCACCCACACCGGGTCTCTTTGTCTCTGTCAGATCACCCCAGCCCCTCCCCCC
The DNA here is from genome assembly GCA_026745465.1 of Lota lota. Lineage (NCBI taxonomy): Eukaryota > Metazoa > Chordata > Actinopteri > Gadiformes > Lotidae > Lota > Lota lota. Next base: position 1,064,243 of record JACYXH010000826.1, read on the forward strand.
CCCTGCTATCTGTTGCATTGGCTTGACACCATCCATACTCTCTCTCCATGTCTCCCTCTTACCACTAGACCCTTCCCCCCCCTCTCCGACAGGCTTCTCGCTTCATCTTCTTCTCTACTTTCTCTTTCTTCTTCTTCTGCTTCTTCTTCCTCACAGTTTAATATCCTTTTTCATTTCTCTCTGTCTTTTTTGCTTACTCTCTCTGTCTCTGTCTCTGCCTCTCTCTCCCTCTATGTCTAGCTCTGTTTCTATCGCTCTCTCTCTATCTCTCTCTCGCTCTCTCTCTCTATTTGTGCTCTCTCTCATGTTTTTGTTTAATCTGACGTATCTCCAGGTATGCGTTTTTGGCATTCGTGCCCGTCTTTCAGGGCATCTCCTCTTGTATCTGTGTTCCTTATAGCCTATTCATCATTCCTCTGTCTCTCATATTACACCCCCCCTCCCCCACCCCATTCCACTGCGACCCGTCTCTCTCACACTCTCACTTATCCGCTTGATCTCCAAAGTTAAAGCAAAAGGAAAAACGTGTGTGTGTGTATATGTGTCTTCATCCTCCCATCCAATCTCTTGCTCTCTCCGATTTTCACCATGCAAGCAGGGCCATAGAGAAATGAGCCAACAGACACACAGCTGATGCTCCCTAGTAATGTGTGTTTGTGTTTGTGTGTGTGTGTGTGTGTGTGTGTGTGTGTGTGTGTGTGTGTGTGTGTGTGTGAGTGTGTGTGTAAGTGTTGAACAGAGAGAAAATAATGATGGAAGAATCTTAAATAAGAATAACACAAACATGTGTGTGTCTTGTTTATTTAGCTTGTTGTTTCAATGCTATTCATTAACAAAAGCAGTAGCATTTGTGATAATCAAATCCATTTTATTTTATTTAATAGCTATCAACAGGAGTGTTATAATACCATCGTACAAATAACCTACTATTTAAAATGCTAATTATGATCTTTGTTGTTCTATTCTGCATGATTGGTCTGTTTAAAAGCTCATCTACTCATCGTTATTGTGTCATACAAAAGGCATTTTTATTTTGAACGTTGTCCACATTTCGCCTTGCAACAACGCAGAGAAAAGCAAAACGATTAAAAAAACAACATTATAATACATGAATACTAATATTTATTTAGTTAACTATCTATCCTGGTGTTATTTTACAAAAGGCATTTAGCTCAACTGCTCTTTTGTAACTCCAAAGTGATCCCATCCAGTTAAAAGCACCATGGAGACTCCTAACTACTTTAAAGAACCACAGACTCCTTCCAATTGAAAACCTAGTTAGTATAACTTTTTATATTTTCCCCCTCTAATGAAACCCCCCAAAACAAACAGCAAACCCCCTCATACCCCAATGAGGCCTCTGGAAGAGTGTTGAGGGACCCGGGTCTGGGGCCCTGACATTACTCATTTGATTAACTGTCCCTTGTTGGGTCCATCCTGCTCCGTATGACTCCTTGTTTGTGGTTGGATGACGTTGATCTGAAGCAACAGGTCCACGGTGAAGCCGGACCGCTGCATCGTGGCTTTGTTCGCTCCGCCTCCACCGCCACGGGTAGGCTAGGCTATAAAGTGTTAATGGTTCCCTTAATGCCTCGCCCAAATGCCTCTTCTCGGCGTTCCAACAGAAAAATAATGGAATAAAACAAACAGCGACGTCTCAACAGAAATCCGCTACGAGCGAACAACACGGCAAATTGGTTCTGATGCGTCACATTTAACAGATATGATTACCTCGGACAACGATTCTCTGTTGATTCCACAAACAACAGTTTCAATTTACCCTAATTTCATTGGAGGAGAGCAGCCAACCAAACCAGCCAGCCAGCCAGCCAGCCAGCCGGCCGGCGAGCAGGATGAGGCTGGTGCGTGTGAGGGCTTGTTAAACCATAATAGATGTGTGTAATGGGTGGTGTGCTGATTGCAACCTCTCTCCACCCCTCCACCCGTCCCCTCCACCCCCAAAAAAAATTCCATTGGAAGGGAATTTTCTGTTTCATTAAACCATGGTCGGAAATAATCGGATAGCCACCTGGGAGAGAGATGAAAGAAAGGGGGGAAGAGTGTTGGGTTGGATAGGGTAAGAATGGTACATCATATTACTGAGCTGCTATAAAAGTGTGCGTTAATACAATGATGATGCAAATGTCTTGCGCGTCATTGAAATTATTTTGTAAATTTTTTATAGCATGCTGCATCTTTTTTTAAGTGCAGAATCCGTTAATATACTCGCCCATTGATCTTTTATGGTAGAGGCGTCAGTGTGTGTTTGTCTTTGTCATATTATTGTCTGTCTGCTTGGTTTGACAGAAGTATGACTGCCATGGCCTCACGTCTCCCGTTTATGGCCAAGGACCACGCAGATAGGCGCACAAACACACATACACACATGCACATGCACGTGACAATTCACAGTAATAAATTAATCAATCAAAGAATAATTTATCACCCAACTCGTACCCGGGTGCCCCCTTTTTCTTTTGACAATGCTAGGATGACTTTGCATTTATTTCCGTCAAGGAAATTATGGCATTGTTTCATCCAATGAAAGGCTGTAAATCCTATGAGCCATAAAATAAAGACCGCAACGGCGATTCTGTAAGAGAACGAATCTGATTCAGTTCTGTATGAAAGGACGTCTCTATAATTATCTCTCAGCTGGTGCCTCGTGGCTAATATTAGCTCGTGTTAGCTCATGCTAGCTAACACTGAGGTGAGACGAAGGCCTATCGTTGTGGGACAGAACGTGCCCACGCAGCAGCCTCTCTATGGTTCCAAGGTCTGGAGTGTTACCGTGACAGCCATAGACACACAAGCACTTATGTACACGTATACCGCTATCTCGCTGGCTGACACCATTTTGCTCTCTAACAATCTTGCTAATTATAATAGTTAATTAATTCTCTGCCAGTGTCTTCATCAGGAGACTAATAACCTACATTTTCATTAATTAGACCTTCAACCTCTCTGCTCCCTTCTCTCTTTCTCTCTGTCACACTCCTTCCACTTCCTGTCCTCCTCTGTGTACATAAATCTCCACTCCACTTTTCATTCTCTCTTTTTTCCCCCCGGATGTCCAGCCTACACTCCTTGCCTCCTACACTCCCCTACTCTCCTTGAAAGGTCAAGCTGTGTGTGTGTGTGTGTGTGTGTGTGTGTGTGTGTGTGTGTGTGTGTCCCACGAATGTGCTTACTTGTGTTTGTCTGTTTGATTGATTAGTGCCTACAGCACATCCAGCGTGGTGGATGTGGCTGTGTGTCATTGATATGCCTCTCTCTCTCTGTCTCTCTGTCTGTCTGTCTCACTCTCTCACTCACTCCCTCTCTCTATCTCTCTCACTCTCTATCTTTCTCTCCCCCCATGCACAAGGATTTCAGTTCAGCTCCTCCCTCTTAAAAAAACTACACTTCCCATCAGGTTGAGCTGACCTGGTTTCAGTGCAGAGTGGCGTTGCCATGCTAACCAGAGTTGGTCTCACAAGAAATTCATCATTTAGTGATCATAGCCCCAAACGCCCTCATCCAAAAGTGTACCTCAGTCAGTTTCCTTGCATGACAATGTCAATCAGTCCCACCATCGATCATCTGTTCAGGCCCCCTGCAGCTACCTCAACACCTGTTGGCTACTTGAAGCTGTTCCAAGTTCCGACAGTGTTGTTGACTTATGCTTAATGATCTGCAGAATGTACTGGATCCTCCTCAGTAAAAGGCTCTCTTTTCTCTCCCCAAGCGGTCTCCGCTCGCTGCTTCATTGAGTCTGGCACCAGAAAATGTGAGAGACGCTTTCCGTCTGCCTGACCATACTGTAGTGATGATGGCAAAAATGGCAATCTCTCTCCCCAGTCCCCATCCTCTCTCTCTCTCTCTCTCTTTCTCTCTCTCTCTCTCTCTCTCTCTTTCTCTCTCTTTCTTTCTCTCTCTCTCTCTCTCTCTCTCTCTCTCTCTCTCTCTCTCTCTCTCTCTCTCTCTCTCTCTCTCTCGCTCTTTCTCTCTCTCTCTCTCTCTCTAGAGAGAAGTAACCCAGATTTCAAATGAATCGCTGCCTATTTCCTTCACCCTCTCTCTTTTCTCTATCATTCTCCTCTCTCTCTCGGTCCCTCTCTCTCTCCTCTTCTACTTGGTAAAAAACAGAGCCAATCTTGGAAAGAGAATACCACCGCTCCTTCTCGTCCTTCTCTTCACCCTGCCTCTGGGTTAGCTGATATAAAGTCTCCTCCACTTTTCTGCTTCCTAGACAAGGATCCATCTGTTAAATCTTTCGTTTACTTCGTCACTTTGGCTGTAAATGTTTTTTTCAAATTTCTTTCTAGGGTTACGTCTTGGATGCTTTTCCCTTCCTGTCAAAGCGCAAATCTTCTCGTCTTTTCTATCTTCCTTCCTCTCTTTCTCTCTGTTTCTTTTTCTTCCGTTTGCTCGTTTTATGAACAAGAGCAGCTACAGGTGTGAAACCCAAAATAGTTTTTCTTAACCTGTGAAAGTACCTGTGAAAGAGAGGCGGCCAAGAAGAGGAATTTGCCCCCACTCGAAAGTCTTGTTCAGGCTCCACAAAAGGTAAGCGCCTTCCTTTTTGAAGCCTCATTGTTGTTGAATTGCATCTTTTTGTTAGCATCCCTTCCCTTTATGTGGGAGCCCTCACTCCCTTTCACATTCATCTCATCCGTCACTCCATGGATTTTTATTCCCAAATTTTGCTGAACCAGAATCATTCCAAAGCCATCATTTCAGTGTGCTTTTTGTTTATTGTTGTTTTTTGGGGCCATTGGCTTATTTAGTTATTCATTAAATGTCTCCGTGTCTACGTTCATTTATCATTTAAAAGTCTACAACTGTTGCACCTCCACAATCTCCCCAGCTAACTATTTGCAGCTTTGCAGCTTTCCCTTTATTCTGTCATCTATTTTCTACATCACGTCTGAGTCCCTGTGGACATAAGGAATATTATTCCACTCCCAAACCTTTTCTCGAGGAACAACACCTCCGCTTGCTAATAAGGGCACATTTGGATGGTGGTGGTGAAGCGGATGGGAGTCTAATATTGGAACAGGTGGTGGTGAAGGGGGTGTGTGTGGGGGGTGGGTGTGCACTGTTGACATGGCAACAGGAGGTACAGTAGACCCAGTGATTTGAGGGTTGGGCTTTGATGGGGGCTCGGAAGTAGCGGGTTGGTCATCACAGCGACTGGCAGGGAGAGGGAGAGAGAGAAATAAGGTGGTTCAGAGAGAGAGAGACATGTTAAGAGGGTTTATGGTCAAGACTTACTGAATATGGGACAGAGAGTTGCACTAATCGCTTGCTGTTTTGGAGTCTCTGAGGGTAGATCTGTCTCAGCTGTTTATTGCAGTCTCCACAAGCAGCACCATTCAACACAGCATCTCCCTGCCTTCGGTCCTCCATGTTGGTTCTTTCCTCCATCCATCCGTTCTTTCCTTCTTCCTGGCTTCAATCCCTTTTACTTCTCCTCTCTGGAGGCAACCATGTTGTCCATGCAACAACTGACCCAAATACTGTAAAACCCCTCCTCCCCCCACCACCCCCACTCCGCTCTCCCCTCCATCTCTCCCATCTCTCCCAGGCAACATGTCTACCCCGGTGTCCCCATCCCCATCGCTCTCTCCGCTCACTCTGGCCTCCCCGTCCTCGGCCAACTCCTCCTCCTCCTCCTCCTCCACCTCCTCTACCGTTGCCGGTGGTAGTGGCGTCGGTGGCTCCTCTCCTCTGCCCTCGCCCCTGTCCCCCCCGCCTAGGGTGCCTGTGTTCCAGAGGAAGGGTGCCCTCAAACACAAGCGCATCGTGGAGGTGAAGGACCACCAGTTCACCGCCCGCTTCTTCAAGCAGCCCACCTTCTGCAGCCACTGCACCGACTTCATCTGGTAAGCCTGCGTGGACACACCCATCAGTACAACACACACGGTACACTACATACATAGACACTTAGTTAGTTATGTTTGTTTGTGTTATCCCGGTCTACCGCGGCACAATTTCCCTTATCTTACTTCCTATGAGCTGTGTACGCCTGTTAACACTGGAATAAAGGGGAATAAATAGGGAGTTTTGTTGACAAATCATTTGACAATATACAACACATGTAACAGAGATGAATATCGCAAGTCCCTCCCTCTCTCTCAGCTCGCCCCGCTAAATCTTATCACTGAAACGGATATCGCTCTCCCCGAAGAATGCTCGAAAGTCCCGCCCTCTCTCTCACCAATAACCCCCATTTGGAGCCCCCATTCCAGGCGTGCTGTTGTGAGATGAGGATGCCCGGAAACCAGGTTAACATACGTACAAACCAGCTCCAACCGCGTTTGTTCTAGTGTGTTCTGTTCTCCATCTCTGGTCCCAGTGGAGAACAGACTGGCCTACACACTGGAGCCGTCCCACTGGCTTCAACTGATCATGTGACCTCTGCTGCTGATTGCAGCAAACACTTGATGTCCCTGGTTAACCCGACAGCTTCATGTACGCGCTCTCTGATCATGTGCACAGACACACCTGCATTGATGTAGCATGTACAAGGACACACAAAGTTAAATATGCTCTAGATACACACCCACCACAGCCCAAGTTAGACTTTCACAACGCAAATACTCAATATGGGAACGTACAACAGATACATTGCACTGATTGTGTTCTGTGAGAACGTTTGTGTGTGTGCATGTAACTTGTGAGTTTGGACATATGGTGGGGTGGGGGGTATGTCGTTAGAGATATTAGCCTATGCCAGTAGCTTCTGGGTAGCTTCCGTACTATTCTCTCCATTGGCTGCCATCTTGGCCCCTTAATTCTGCATCATCCACTCAAGGCCAACATGGCCTATAAGCCGGGCTCTTTTGGGCCCTTAGGGTGATTTCAGGCAAATTGTGTTATTTATGGGTGTAATGTACCCACAATCCTGCTCGACAGCAAAATAAATCTTATTTGGTTGAACACCCATCTCCATCCCCTTTCAAATATTTCAGGATTATGAGAGGAAATATAATTATATATCTCGTTATTTTCCTATAATCAAGCAATAGGAAGACATGTTGAGTTTCTGCCTACATCCCGGAGTTTCATTTCTATTGCTCCAGCAGGCAAACTAAAATTATGTAATTAATTCCACAAGTCCTCGATAACACAAATATGAACATATCCCCCCACAAAATATAGAACTCTCTTCCACTAAACATGAAGTGATCACATTTGCATATTTGTAAAGGGAAATATTCCCACTATCTTAAATAAATTGAAGAAAATGATTTGAAGAAAAAGGAACAAGAATATTCGCCAGAAACGTCTCTCCCTCTTTCTGGGGCCATAAATCACAGCCAGGGAGCACAGTATTGGATAGTATCATCAATTATCAAGGGGCCCAGGGCCCCAGATGCAGATTTGGACGCAGACCAAAGCCAACTGATCTCAAGGAGCACAAATTGATTGTGACACAAGGGGCAAAGTACTTTTCTTTATATATATTCGTTATTTTCTTTGGTCAAATGCTAATGCTGCATCACATAATTGTTAGTACCTTTCAAACACAGTCAATACAATGCGTAACTACATGTGTATTTAATACATTACCTTTATATCAACTAAATTGCTGCACAAAACTAAATGTCATGAACACAATGCACTAATAACTTATGTTTCTGACATATTTGGCACGCTGTTGTTTTAATTTCTGGATTTTTTTGAATCATCATTGAAATAATCTTCTAATTAGTAATCCCTGTCGTTTATGGGTGATTTGCTTTGCAGCATTGGCAATTTCTAAAAGCAATGAACCCAACAATGGTTCACTACTGCTCCCTACAGGTCAACTACTAGAACTGGTGGCACACATAAAGGGGCGTAGAATATGTTCAATGAGGCAGTGTGGAGCCTTTGCATACAGATCGGGGATCAGATTATACTTTGCAACCCCATCTTTTATTTTGACCCAGCAAAACGGTCGACTGAACTGATGGCAGATCAGTGATTATGGTCAGTGGACTCTGCACCCTTGGGCCTGTCGGTGTGATTGTCAAGGGTCTCTCTGCAGTGTGTTCATCTGCCATTTTAACCTCCCAATCAGAAGCTGATTCACAGTAGGGAAGATGCTGAGTGGACTCTTTAGCCAATCAATGGCTTTAATTATTCAATTAAGCTCTAAGGACACACTGGAAAGCAGCCTACACTGCACTTCTGGAGGAGTGGAGAGACAAAGTGTGGTTGTGTGTGTGTATGTGTGTGTGTGTGTGTGGGTGTGTGTCTCTGTGTGTGTGTGATTGTGCGTGTGTGTGTGTGTGTGTGTGTGTGTGAATGCTATGCAGGAGATAATAATAACATTCAATACTGCTTTTCTAAACCTGGTCATTAATAGTGTTGGGAGAAGATAGAGTTGAACACCTTGATAATTGCTTTTTTACTCAGGAAAAAAGAAAGACTTCCTTACAGAAACAACACTTACACTTAGTGTATGTGACTCACCTTACTGTATGTGTTTGGATGACACATGCCTTGTAGTTTGTCTTCAAAGAGCAAAATAAGGATGTATTCGCATGAACTATGTTCCTACTTTCTGTCTATGAGCAGAGAATATGACTGCTGTCCCGTGTACAGTATTGCACTTTTATCTGGAGTTGGGAAGCAAGGCGTTGTCCTAATCGTTACATCTTGTTGTGTTCTTTTCCTCATAGGGGTATTGGCAAACAGGGATTTCAATGTCAAGGTAAAGGCAAAATTAATCTCCCTGACCCTTCCATATCGATGGCCCCTCTGCTAATACACTCTGTGCGACCAATCCATTTCTCTTTTGATTTCCATTCTGCTCTCTGCTTCCTCCAGTGTGCAGCTTCGTGGTCCACAAACGATGTCACGAGTTTGTGACCTTCACGTGCCCCGGCTCGGTGACTGCTCCCGTACAGGACGTGAGTCCATATAGAATGCCTCCTCCTCCTCCTCCTCCTCTCTCCCCTCCCTTTTCATTGGCCCAAACTCTCTTGCTTTCTTCAGTTTTTGTTTGTTCTTGTTGTTGTTGTTCATTTTGTTTTGACTACCCCTGTGTTTTTGAGTCAAATCTCTGGATGACTCATCCTTTAGTCCCTCTCAGCCCTCTCTCACAGCCCCTGCTGTGCTATCAGTGACGTCCGTACACCCATGTGCTCTCCACGTTGGAGAGAGATACAGGTGTGGAGGGAGGAGGAGGGGAGATGGAGGAAGGAGAAGAGGGGGCGTTACTGATAAGCAGGAGTGAGATTGGAAAGAGAGAAATACAACACGCACACTGCTCACTCTTCCGGCTTGGGATTTCTCAGAGGATGTCTTTTTTTCTATTTTTCCTGCTACAGAAAAAAAAATACATAATAAATTAGGTCAAGGAGAGGATGTTTGTGTGTCGCTGTGTGAGTATGTGTGTGTTTGTGTGTGTGCTTGTGTGTGTGTTTGTGCTTGTGTGTGTGTGTCTGCGTGCATGTGTGTGTGTGTGTGTGAATGTGTTCCTGTGTGTGTCTGTGGGTGTGTGTATGTGTATTTGTGTGTGTTGGTGTGTGTGTATGTGTGCACAGATGAGAGAGAGGCAGATAAAGCCTGAGGTGCAGACTAAATCAAATAAAAAGAGTTTTCTAAGAAGAAGCTCAGAGGAAAGAGAAGAGTAGAGAGCCAGGAGTGAAAAATAGAACAATTGTAAAACAAAAAAAAACTTTGAGATGAGAGCCAATCAAACTTATTCATTCCTCTCTGCACTATGCACACAGTACACACATGCAGGAGCAGGCAAACATAAGCAGTCAAACAAACGTATCCACATGAACAACACACACACACACACACACACACACAGTACTCCAGCCCAAATTCCTCCATATTTACATATGCTCTCCCATGTGGCATGGTCTAATTGATTTGTTTCACTCACGCATTTTCCAATAATTGTCCTGCATGTTTGTGTGTAAATGTGTTTGTCTTCTATTTCTGCTTGTCAGGTGAAAGATGAATACTAATCTGTTGGACTTTTGCAGCTCATAACACAAATATGTATTAAATTCTCCTCTTTGTGTGTGTGTGTGTGTGTGTGTGTGTGTGTGTCCGCAGGTCTTAAAGACTCAGCACATGTTTAAGGTCCAAACGTACTCCAGTCCCACCTTCTGTGACCATTGTGGCTCACTCCTCTACGGCCTCATACACCAGGGCATGAGATGTTCCTGTGAGTTACTCAGGGCCTGTGTGTGTGTGTGTGTGTATGTGTGTGTGTGTGTGTGTCTCTTCATCCAAAGCGACGTACAACACATTGTATTTAGCTACTTAGTCGCTAATGAGCAGTCATAAGGAGGCATCTTGCTCAGGGACACCTTCAGGTAGATATTGGTGGACACGGGGGAAAAAACCTTTTGGATGGAAGGCAAACCCTAACCAGTAGTCAGCAGATTTGGCTTGAGGGCCTTCTTAGCCCTTTAGAAAACGGTAATCTTTTAGGATTACATTAATGTGTGCCTTTTTCTGTAACATTTCTGAACGTCCCTGTGCTGTATCTGTGCATGGCTGTTAATGGCCGTGTGTCTTGGTGCTGGGTTTGGAAGGCTGTGAGATGAACGTGCACCGGCGCTGCGAGACCAGTGTTCCCAGTCTGTGTGGACAGGACCACACGGAGAAGAGAGGACGCATCCACCTGACCGTCCGCGGAGAGAACGAGGAGGTCTTTGTCACAGGTGAGGGAAACTAGAGTGGGGGGGAGATACATTGGCAGCTGATCGTTTATTTAAACAATAAGAATGAGAATTGTCATGAATGATGACTCTCTCACTTTCTCTCTCTCTCTCCCTCTCTCTCCCTCTCTCTCTCTCTCCTTCTCTGTCTCTCTTTCTCGCGCTCTCATGGTCCCACGACAGTGGGGGAAGCTCGCAACCTGATGCCGATGGACCCCAACGGCCTGTCGGACCCCTACGTAAAGCTCAAGCTGATCCCGGACCCCAAGAGCCACAGCAAGCAGAAGACCAAGACCATCCGCTCCACCCTTAACCCCATCTGGAACGAGAGCTTCGTCTTGTGAGTCTGAGGACAGTATTTTTGCAGAGGGCCAAAACCGCGTGACGGATGTCACCCGCGGTGTGAATAACTGCATCCTAAATGAGTGGTGATACATAGAAAATGAGAAACGATCGTGACAAATGAGTCATTAGTTGTTGTGATGTGTTGTGCAGTGATAGTGAGGTGTTTAGACCTGAGGTTTCGCCCCTTGGTATTTGAAAAATAAAATAAGATCACAAGGTGAGAGTCCTGTTCTGTCAACACCACACACATGGGAAGCTAAACTTTTCCTTCAGTTCTTCCTTACATGCTTACCAGCAACCTGTCTGTCTCCGTGCCCTTATGCCTGTCTGACCATCTGTCTGTCTGTCTGTCTGTCTGCCTGTCTGCTCTCTGTCTGTCTCTCTGTCCGTCCATCTGCCTGTCCTTCTGTTGGTCATTCCGTCCCCGTCCCCCCCGTCTGTTCTGTTGGTCTATCTACGTGTATCCTTGTCCATTACGATCATCCATCCATCCATCAGTCCGTCCATCGATCTGTTTGCCTGTCTTCCCTCTGCACTTTCGTCCATCCTGACCACTTTCGTTGTCTGTCCATCCGTCCAGCTCGGTGCGTGGCAACCAGTGGGACCGGCGTCTGTCTGTGGAGGTGTGGGACTGGGACCGCACGTCCCGGAATGACTTCATGGGAGCGCTGTCGTTCGGCGTGAGCGAGATCTTCCGGCGCTCCGTCAGCGGCTGGTACAAGCTGCTGGCCCAGGATGAGGGAGAGTACTACAACATCCCCGTCCCGGACCCCGACCTGGAGGTACCCCCAGGACATTACACCCTGACACTAGCGACTTTGTGCTCACCCTAACCCAGCTGTCTGCCCACATTATGTGACATTCCTATGAGTCATCAAAACCATTCTTGTCCATTCACATGTTTACACATTTTAAAGTTGATCACTAAAGTCACTAAACTTGATAAAGGGGTGGTGACGCTTTGACATACATGAAACCACTTCATATCACCACCACCACTCACTAACACTCTTACCTTACTAATAATACACAGGAAGCTAATCCCTCCACAAAACTCATACATTTATATATCTGGTGGATGAGGATGACACCTCCACTACCATCCTCTCAGATACATTCATTCATGAAAATATCTTTCTACATCTTTCATGTGCTTGAAACAGAGACCACAGACTTTTCCACAACACATTGTACGTGAAAGAGTACTGGGCGACTTATTTTCAATATTTTGGCAGTGTTTATTCATTATGAGACCCCGGAGCGGCCTGAATGCATAACCTTATGATCGCCTACGTCTAATGGCCTTCGGCTCACTGCGCTCACACTTCATTTCTTCACACTGATGCCCGGTCCAGAGCCTGGATCGTTCTGCTCCTGCTCTTCCTTTTATCAGCAAGCAGCGGAAACATGACGATTTATGGGAGGAATTGCATTGAGATAATTGGATAATAAATTGACCGTCGTTCCGTGTCCATGCGCTTTCCAGCCACCAGGGTGCAGGAGCGACCTGCCGTGAGAAAGGGGTTGTATCGTGAGTGCGTGCGTGCGTGCGTGTGTGTGTTGTTGGACTACCCTTTGAATGTGGGCCAGTATAGTCCTTTGAGAGACACTAATTGTGATAAATAATACATATACATTTGACCTGACGTGTGTGTGTGTGTTGGCAGTGGGGGGTAGGGAGTGAATACTGCCATTGGATCGTGTCCAACCATTCATATCTAGCTCTTCTCTCTTCTTCCAGGAGTTCCAGCCAGACCCCTCCACCGCCACCGCTCTTTCCCTCGTAGCGCAGCCTTCCCAGCTGCCTGAGCCCTTCCCAGCTCAGCTCCCAGTCAGCCCCAACAACACGGGTACCTCTGGCCCACCTGCCCATGCCCCCGGTCCAACCAAGACCAAGGTGGGCATCCAGGACTTCAACTTCCTCATGGTGCTGGGCAAAGGCAGCTTCGGCAAGGTAACACACTAAAGGGTGGATGTTGTGTGATGCACATGTATTCCCAATGTCATTGTGAATACATCCGCATGCACTACCACTACATCATACATCTATTCATAAGATGTTTCCCTTCATTACCAGGTATTTCTGCTATTGACAGCTGTGACCTTTAAAATGGTGGATGATAGTTGATGTACCGTGTACTGGCAGCTGGGTCACTGGCACATTACATCATCCTGAGCATCCTGCCCAGATCTCCATATGACCCTTCCTCATAGACACATGACTCACTTTAACCCCTGGCTCCTCCTCGCACCCG
>JACYXH010000826.1:1080000-1260000 GCA_026745465.1 Lota lota
GTGTGTGTGTGTGTGTGTTTGTGTTTGTGTTTGTGTGTGTGTGTGTGTGTCTGTGTGTGTGTGTGTGTGTGGGGGGGGGGGGGGGGGGGGGGTTGGGTGGGGACTGCACACTTCTCCAGGCCAAACATTAATTAATTCCCATGTTTCTAAAGGTCAGAGGATTTGACTTTAACTTCCAGGTTAATCCTTATGGACCCTGCTGTGTGATTTTATCCCATACACACTTTGTGTGTGTGTGTGTGTGTGTGTGTGTGTGATGTGTGTGTGTGTGTTTGTGGTCGTATGTTTGTGTATTCCTGCAGGAGCGTTTGTATTATGTGATGGAATACGTGAATGGAGGTGACCTGATGTTTCACATCCAGATAGTTGGCAAGTTCAAAGAAGCCCACGCGGCGTATGTACTGAGCAAGACATTTTACCTATAACCCTTTCTTCTTTATGTCTTTCCTTTCTTCCATTCATTCATTAATTTTCTTTCTTGATTTCTGTCTTTATTTCTGTTGTTTTTCTCTGTGTGTTTATATCGTCTTCTTTTTTCTTTGTTATTATTTAATTAAAAAAAATCTGTCTTTCTTCCTGTTTGTCTTCCCCTTTCGCTCAACTCAATAACATGCTAATCTCCTCCACCTTTGGTCTTAGAGATGTGGAGGACAAAAAACAAAGTCATTGTATTGAGTACATGTCCATCCTCCCCAGTTCACCATTCTAATCAATAACCTTTGATCCTTCATGGTAACACATTGATTCTTACCTCTTTTGCTCATGTCTGGCACTCTGTGTTCATCTCTCCGCCTTTCATGTCTCCGGTTACACTCCCTTTCATCAGCCTCTCCAGTCTTTTCTTCTTTAGTCCCCTTTCCTTCTCATCATTCTGATTTAATTTAGTCAACCCACTGCCCAATCTCCTCAAACATACCTCCAACAGCAGTGCCGTACTCTTTCAATCCATTCCCTTTTAGAACCTTGTTTCCCCTTTCCTTTCCTTCCTGGGCTTCCTGGGCTGCCCCCCAAGGTTTTATGGTGCTGAGATTGCAGTCGGCCTCTTCTTCCTCCACAACAAAGGGATCCTCTACAGGTAGAGCTTTCAATAGGAGAATATGTTTTTTATCTTTATCATTGGTCATTGTGTGGTTTATTTCCAACACAGATATATCAAGAAATAACGATGGTGGCTATACATAAATAAATGCCTCAAATGAAGATGAAAAGATCAAGGATCAAAATAATGCCAACTACTATGATCTCTCTCTCTCTCTCTCTCTCTCTTTTTTTTTTTCTCTCCTCTGTTAAAGCTGACTCTCTCTTCTCTCCCCAGGGATCTGAAGCTGGACAACGTGCTGCTGGACAGCGAAGGCCACATCAAGATTGCTGACTTTGGGATGTGCCGGGAGGGCGTTTTCGAGGGGGACACCACCCGCACCTTCTGCGGCACCCCTGACTATATTGCACCCGAGGTACAGATCAACCTCACCAACACCACCACCACCACCACCACCACCACCACCACCACCACCACCACCACCAACCCATTGCAGCCGCGACCGCAGTTTGCTCCTCGATGTGCCATCCACACTCTCCTCCTCCTCTCCTTCCTCCTCCTCTTCCTCCACCTCTTCCTCCTCTTCACACTAATCTTCTCCAGTGTCTCACCTCTATTTGACTGCGTTTGATTGGTTGACCTAGTTTTCTCAGACTGTGAGACGCCTGAGTCCCTGTCGCCTTTTGCAGCTTCCTCTCCCTTCTCCTCTGTGAC
Organism: Lota lota; assembly: GCA_026745465.1. Taxonomy (NCBI): domain Eukaryota; kingdom Metazoa; phylum Chordata; class Actinopteri; order Gadiformes; family Lotidae; genus Lota; species Lota lota. Next base: position 1,081,754 of record JACYXH010000826.1, read on the forward strand.
TTTGTCAGCGTTTTCTCATAATTAGCTCCTTGATTCAATTAGTCGCGTGTCACATGTGTCCCTGCTATTTATTGGGGGTGGGGGGAGGGGGGGGGGGGTTGGATTTGACATCATTGATGAAGATTATTCCTAAATAATGATCTGATGTTTTCCCACTGAGATAATTATTCAGGAGGATCATTTGTAGTTGTACAGTACATATATTGCATAATACGTACTTGATTTGTACATTCCTTCCTGCTTTTATTATTATAGTTAATATTTACATATGGACCAGAAAATGTGCTTGAAATTGATTGAATTTCTGGAAAGAGTAGGAGAGAGAGAGGTATGAACTGAGGAATAGGATGTGATTGTGATGTAATAAAACCTCCTGGGTACTGACTCTGTGTATGTAAATGTCCATCGATTTTTCTGCATTTGCAATTTTGGAGCAGATACAATGTGATCCCCAGGGACTGGGAGTTGTTCTCCTGATGGTTTCTCTGTATCATACCCACATACAGTACCACACACACACTGGGTTGACACACACACACACACACACACATATGAAGTACCACACACAAACGTGCTACAGTACACGCACACTCACATACAGTACCACACCCACATACAGTACCACAAACCAGTACACATACTACAGTAAAATCATACACACACACACACACACATAAGTATAGTACCCCACACACGCTACAGTAAACACACACGCATGTTTTTTATGTGTTTTCTCTCTCTTACGAACAATTTAACCTCTGTTTTTTGTTCCACTGTATCTGATATCTGGTAACGTCCTGCAGAGAAGCACTGGACCACAGTGGATCATTTGTGCTAATGTGTCCTTTATTTCCTCTTCTCTGTCCCTTCCCTCCTCCACAGATCGTGGCGTATCAGCCATATACGAAAGCTGTTGACTGGTGGTCGTATGGGGTACTGCTGTATGAAATGCTGGCCGGACAGGTACAGTACTCTTAAGTCCTACTCTATGAATCTCATTAGACTATAAATTGGTGTCATTTTGTGTAGTAAACCAATTTACATGGTGGACAGTCGGGTTCACTACGAAGACTTAATGAATTAAATTATAATGTCATTTTTGTGTTCATTGACCCAGGTTCTTAACTCGCTCCACCTCTCTCTCTCTCTCTCTCTCTCTCTCTCTCTCTCTCTCTCTCTCTCTCTCTCTCTCTCTCTCTCTCTCTCTCTTTCTCTCCACCGCCAGCCTCCGTTCGATGGCATTGACGAGGATGAGCTGTTCCAGTCTATTATGGAGCAGAGCGTCTCGTACCCCAAGAGTCTCTCGCGCGAGGCCGTCGCCATCTGCAAAGGAGTAAGTCAATCCATCACCATCCCCTGCTTTTACAGTACAGTATATCTCATAGAGAATAGACTCACAGCAGGTGTCATCGTAGGACACACACAGGTGTCGCTCATAACACTATCTATGGATCTTCTAGTCTGCTAGCTAAATGAATTTAAATTGTTTTTTAAATGGAAAGAAAAGAGAAAAAGCTAATTCCTCTTTTGTGTTAACCCGTGGCTAACCCATTTATGACTATGCTAGTATACTGGTAACACTTTACCACTACTAACACATTTAATATATAAATATCAATCTGTCCACTGTTAACCAATCCTGACCCTAACCCACTGTGTGGTGGCCTGTGTCCCCCAGCTGCTGACCAAGCACCCGGCCAAGCGCCTGGGCCGGGGGGAGGAGGGGGAGAGGGAGATCAGGGAGCACCCCTTCTTCCGCTGGCTCGACTGGGACCGGCTGGAGAGGCTGGAGATCCAGCCGCCTTTCAAACCCAGAACTGTCAGTCAAACTGGGGGGATGGCAGGCTTTGCTGCTCACCGTTCCCTCTTCCTCTGTCTAGCTTCCTGCTGTTTTTTCTTTCTTTCTTTTTTTATCTCCGTGCTGTACTCTACATCTATCTCTGTCCAGGTCTCTCTGTGTCTCTCACTCCCTTGCTCTGTATCTGTCTCTGTCTCTCTTTCGCTCTCTTCCTCTCTCTCTGTCTTTCTATCTCCATCTTATCTGGCTCTTCGTCTCTCTCTCTCACTCTATCTCTCTCTCCCTCCCTATCGCTCTCTCTCTCTCTCTCTCGCTCTCTCTCTCTCTCTCTCGCTCTCTCTCAGGACCGGTTCGGGTGGAACCTGGCATGTCAGTTTAATGCCCCCAAGCCACTACCATTTTTTGCATATTTTCAAACCCACACTTACTCATCCTCCCAGATTCAATCCTTTTTCCACTCCTGTCCTTCATCTCTGTGCCTACTCTCCCTCCCCTCCCCTCCCCTCCCTTCCTTTTCTCTCTTCCCCTCTCTTCCCCTCTTTCATCACGTCGGCTGGTTCCGGGAGATGGGTCCGCGGGCCCCTTTGGGAGCCCGACATCCCCGGTCCCAGTAGTAGAGAGAAGCTCCTGAGCCCCAGAGCCCGGTGCTTTCACTCCATATGTAAATGTGTGCTATCATTACCCCGGTGTTGGCTGGAGCTGGGATGTGCTGTTGGCTGGCTGGATGTGCTCAGGGGTTACGGTGCCGGGGGCCATTAGCCTAATGAGATGTGTGTGTGTGACAGCTCAGTTGAGCTGTGGGCTTCCAGACGCCTGTGAGGGAAGGGAGGAAGGGGAGAGACGTGATGCGGCTCTTCCTCCTCTAAGCAGGTGTAGCGCTGGAGGTGCATTACAAGGACTCCAAGCGGGATGTGTAATGTGATTTGAGATGTAATGTGATTTTAGAATATACAGGTCATTGGGAGTTATTCTTTTTATTATTTTTGGTTACACTTCACAATAAGGGAACATTATTAAGAATTAATTAACATTAGTTAATGCAGTAATAAGCATTAACAAACAGTTAATCAACAGTTAATTTATGTGTCTATTAATCATTTACTAATGGTGTTCATGTTTTCTACTGGTGTTCACATTAACAAAGGTATTCATTTATTCATCCCTATGGTTTAATAGGGATAGGGTTAACCCCCTGACCCTAACCTGAGCCTAAACCCTAACCCAAACCCTTACCCTTACCCTAACCCTAACCCCTATGCTAATGCTTTATAATAATTCTTATTACTGCATTAATTTATGTTAATTAATGGTTAATTAGTGTACCCTTATTGTAAAGTGTGACCTTTTTTTCTCCCGAAACATGTTCAGTGTTACTCCTAAAGATATATATCGTGGGAGACAATGCAATGCTAATAACATATTACTTATTATTGATCCTCAAGGGGGTAATTAGAGGTCACAGTTCAGTTGTATGTTTTACAGTGCGGAAAGGAAACCCCCGATCACCTGTATGTTCTCTGTGTGTTTCTTCCTCTCTACCTGTGTCTGTGTCAGTGTGGGAAGAAAGCAGAGAACTTCGACAAGTTCTTCACCTCGGCCCCCTCGGCGCTGACGCCCTCTGACCCGGACGTGCTCGCCGCCATCGACCAGGACGACTTCCAGGGCTTCACCTACACCAACCCAGACTTCGCCCCCACCCCTCTCACTGCCGTTTGAGCTTGGCCAAACCTCCCCTTTCACCCCCACCCTGGAAATAGATCATATATCCAATAGCGTCAGTAGTAGTTTTATAACAAAGAGAGTTTGAATGTTCCAGAAAATACTTATCAGCAGTGAGTATCGAACAATCCTTTGATAAATCCAACACCAAAATGTTTAATTCCCATGTATTCTTAACATCAGAATAAGCTATGGTTTCACAGAGCCATCAATGCCAGGTATTGATGTGTTGCCGAGGTAGACTTAGTTTTTTATAACATTCACTTGGTAGAAACCTGAGACATAAGAGTTTCCTCACTTGAAGTCGATATGAATAGATATTCTTGCATGAAATATGTCTTTAGAAGGATTACTTCCGCACTCTAGTTTTATAAAGTAATCATGCAATCGAAATGCAGCTTGAATTGTGTTTACATTAACATCTCGAAAACAATCCATTCTCAAATATCTCAAATATCTCATAGTTCTTTATCTAAAACATTTAAAAAGAATGAACCAGTTTACCTTGTGTTGTGGTGATGGTATATTTGATCACATACTAAATCATGTTGTTGTCGCTCAACCATTTTCTTTACCAGTTTGTTATTTCTGTTCTGACTGGTAGTACAGTATAGGGAAAGTATCTGCTTCCATCCTCTCTTCCTTTTAACCATAAATAAACATTTTCTTTCCAGATACCCCTCCGTTTCTAGTAAAATGTCGTGCTTCAATATGGTTATATATCAGTGGTGTGTGTGTGTCTGTGTGTATGTGTGTTACTTTGACAATGATGCATTGCGTGGACAACATATATGTCTATATTTATTTTTTGTTCTTAGTTGACATTTTGCTTTGGCGAAACATAAAATACATTTTAGTCATGAATGAAAATCCAGGTCTTTATTTTACTTTATTTTGCATGGGATTTGGCCTGTGACATCACACAGAGGGCCCCCAGCCCACCCACATAGACATCAATAAGAATATCAATATACAACCCTGTATCCACCCCTTCCTAACCCATTCACCATTACCGCTGGGCACCACTTCCCCACGACAACCCTGAAAACCCCATCCCCAAGAGTGTGCTGAGTTGATATTTGAATCGCAATACCTTTTTACCAGCTTGCTCTCACACAGCAGCTTCTGCGGTGTCGTAAACACAGCACAACATGGATCCCACCACACCTGTTTGCTCTGAATTATGCTGAGATGCTTGTCTCTCTAAGCCTGCTGCTTTCAGAGTGTTTTTCCCTCGACGGGAAGCCAGAGACTGCGAGCTGTAAACCCTAGCCTAGCCTCGCCCCACCAGGTACTCTCTCACTCCCCCTACCCAGGCCCCTGCATGGAGGAGCCCCCCAGTGCTGTGCTGTTTTGCTGTGTAATGACGTTGATGCGGCTATTGATCAGGCGTAATTAGCCGCGTGGTTTGCTGGCGGCGTTCAATACATGGAAAAATAACAGTGCTGTCATCAAATTAGAGCTGAGGGAAAGACATGTGGCGACAGTCAGACATAGATTTCATAATCCCCCGCCTAAGGGGCCGTGGTGGAAATGTTGTTTTGGCAAAGGATACAGCAAAGTTCAGGATAAAGTGGCCCGGAACACTACGATTTAGAGCTCAGTTTAGCATTTTGGGGTGCCATAAAAATGTCTGATTTGAATTTTACATGAAAAGAAAATGGGATATAGAGATATACATATAATTAGAAGTTATATACATATATTCAAAGGGTAAGGGAAAACCGAGAACAGAATTGGCTACCGTCTGTGCATTACGCTTACATGTACTGAATAAAGATGATGAATGGCAAGATAGATATTTTACGATCGAAGTCATAAAATAAAATAAAATTAATAAAAGCATGATACTTGAATAAATAAAGAGTGTACCAGCCTGAGGACGTATGCAGTGTAACACACTGCTGCCTCTCACCTGCTCTCAAGTGTTGCCCCTTCGGTCATATCCTTTACCCCACTTTAACACACACACACACGCACTCATGCACACATACACACACACATACACTCACAAGCACACTCACAAACACACACACGTGCACACACACACAAACACACACACACACTCTCACAAACACATGCACACACGCACACACTCTCACAAACACACACACACACACATACACACACAATACAAGATGCTGGCGTCTCACCTTCACTACCTTCCCTTCGCCTCTCTTCTCTTCTTCTCTTCTCCAGTGTTCATCCTTCCATTTCCCCTCCTCTTCCCACCTCTAAACACACTCTCCTACACACACACACACACACACACTCACATGCACACACCACCCCCCCCCCCCCCCCCCCCCCAGCTCCACAGTGGGACTGTTCTCCCCGTAGAGATCTCAGTTATAACGAGTTGACCTTCACATTCAAATCTCATCAACTTCTCGCCTCCCTCTCTACTTCCCTCCTGCTATCTCCTGCTCTCTCGCTTTTTCCTTGCAACCCTTTAACTGGATTTCTGTCTCTCTCTCTTTTTCTCTAAAAATGTTCCCTATGTCGTTCTACCATTTTCTGGTGCATCGTAAGCAGTTTACCCGCGTTTTTTTATGTCATCCTCAATAAAGCACATTGTCCACATGCCTTATTGTTATAATCATCTGTTTGATGTAACCCCCCCACCACCTCACCCCTCCCTCCCTCCATCGGTGTTGTCTTCCCCTGGGGCCTCTAGCTTCATTGATTATATATATATATATATACACACACGCACACACACACGCACACACAAAGGGTGAGAACAATAAGAATAATCGATAGATCTAGAACAGGATGTCAGCATATTTAAATATTAGTTAAGTCGGGTCAAAGTACATGGGAAGGATTGTGTCGCTTGATTGTGTGTTTTATTTTGCTTTAATTCATCCGCTAAAAAAACCAAAAGCTGTAGAAACTCTGTGATGTATCCTTGACTTTAACCTTGGCTGTGCCCGGCGCTTGCCTGTGTGTAGCCCTACCTCCAACACTCACCCGTTGGAGTTGCTGCGGCAGTCCATCATTCACCGTCACCGTGACATAATGATACTAGCCCTCTTTTAAACTGCCCCCCCCCCCTCTCCTTCTCTCCATCCCTCACTCATCCGACACTAGAGTGTATCCTTCTTTCTTTCTTAGCTGTCTTTGCTTTTCCTGCTGTTTCTCACTCTTTCTTACACACTCTCGCTCTCTCTCTGACTATCTCTGATTATCCTTCGTCTCTTCCATTATACCGTTTGTTCTTGTCTCCCCCTCCCCCCTCTCTCTATCCCCCCGCTCCATGTCTCTTCCTCTCCTTCACTCTCTCTTTCTCTTTCTCTATCTCACACTCTTTCTATCTCTCTCACCCTGAGGTCAGAGTGTACAGTAGACTATTGATATTGTTGCTAAAAATATAGGACCAGCTGTCTAAAAATAGACGGAGAGACGTAGACCACAGAGAGACAGGAAAGAAGAGCAGGAGGTTGGAGAAGACGAGAGAGGAGAGAGGAGAGATGCAAATGAGGAGCAGTTTGAATGAAAAAAGAGTCCTCTCAGATGACAGTGACATTTCACTGGCACGACACCGTATCACTTCGTTATTGGTTCAGCACAATGCTGTGGTTCTGATCATTTTTATGACTCATAAATGTGAGTGGTTGAAATCCATCGCTTGTCAGTTGTATATATTATGTATGTTATGAATGAACTATACGCGTGTTGTCTATCTCACTGCAGGACAACTAGATTGGATGGGCTGTACTATGATATAATGCCACATTTAGTTTTACTCAATGATTCTGGACCTTTAGGCTATATGAGGGCTTGTTGAATAGACAGAGCTCAGTCAGGGGTCTGTATGATGCATTTCTAAATCATCTGCATAGAAGTTTTGATTAGGTTTTCCGCATTCTCTCTCCGTTCAATTGAAAACACGGACTATACGCTTTTCCTCCCCTCACTCCCTCCTTCTCCTTCTTCCTCTCTTTCTCACTCCCCCCTCCCTCCCTCTCTCTCACACACACTTTCTCTCTCTCTCTATCCCTCTCTCTCGGTCTCTAGGCCTATATTCACTTCACTCCTTTCCTCTGCTGTCCTCCAAAACGGTCTTCTGGTTTCTCGCCCTCGTTCGTTCCCTCTCTCTCTCTCTCTCACTCTCGCTCTCTCACTCACACACTCTCTCACACTCTCACTCTCACTCTCTGACTGTATACAGGCAGATCCACCGCAGTGCCGAGGACGGAGTGAGTTAAAGAGGGGTGAGGGATCTAAAAGGCGGGTATAGGGGGACGTAAGGGAAAACACACACCACCAGAGAAAGAGAGAGAGCGAAAGACCGAGCAAAAGACTGCAAAATCCACAGAGTCTCCCCCTTCTATGAGTTTTCTTGGTTGCTTGTGAACCACACGACTCGGAGTGTCTCCGTGGCAGGGTACGTAGCACTTTTACTTTGAAATGTTGACGTTACTGATACAATACGTATTGGATTTCATTTCACCCACCGATTTGTTCTGTTTTGCGTGCGGTAACGCTTAATGTGCATGATGACAAACATGTACAGATAACACACATCGTTGTCGTGCTTTGATCGCAGCTTTATATTGTTCGCGATAAAATAACGAATCGTCATATTTTGGGAGAGCCCAAACGAGTGTAGTTATAGGCTTGTATAGACTCATTTGTCCAGCAGGACACTAATATCTCTCTATTTCTACCATTTTAATCTATATCATGTGGGCAGTCCCAATGTTTTCGCGCTTGATCTATGTTTATACATTCCCAACTCCGCGTGTGAGCGCATGTGACACTGGGGATTTTTAAACAACCATATGTGCGTACGAATGATCATTTGGATTCGCCAACGGCACCACTTGCAAAAAAATATGTGTGTGGAAATTGATAACTATGTTAGACAAACAATGGCCATTGAAAGGGGATGCATTTTATGCACGTAGACTTTGGAATATATACGTGTTTCAGGGACAAAAAGGCACATCTACCCAGTTATGCTTTCAGTTTCCAGTCCATATTATCATCATCATCATCCTCTTCATCATCATCATCATAATCCTCATCATCAGGGATAATAGGCTAACATTATCTGATGCGTGATTGTATACTTTCCTCCTGCAACGTTTGCTTTCGTAGTTTGAACCAATATTGGGAACAGTTGTTTAGATATAAGCACATGTGAAGGCGCGCCCATAGGCACGGATAACCTATTACTTTGTATTCAATCTTTTTTCCTTTTCCTCTTACCCAGTCTGCGTATATGCTCTCGATTTAATCTTCTTCGTTGCTTTGGATAGCTGTTAAAGTAGTCTGCTTCATCCCCTCCCTATTTCTTCTTCTTCTTCTTTTTCTTTTTCTTCTTCTTCCTGTACTTTCCCCTTATCTGCGTTCTTCTGTCACTCTACTTGAGTGTTTACAACATGTCCCCCCTTCCAAACGGTTTTGAAGCAGCCTCTTCACCATCCATCCATCCACCGCTCCGAGGTTTTGTCTTCCTCCTGGAGAAGCTGATTACAGATTGAGACGGATTGGAGATTACAACCCCCTTTTCTCTTGTCGCGGCTTCTTCCTCACCCTTCCTCACCCCTTCAGTGGGGTGTTATTCTGAGACAGGTGGAACAATAGACCCTGTCTCACATCACTTACTCTGAGTTGTTATCACGAGCTCTGCATTTCAACCCTAACTCTGCACACACACACACACACACAAACACACACACACACACATGTGCGAGCATACACACACACACACACACACACATACACGCACACAAATGCATGCACATATATTTCACACACACACACACACACACACCACACTACACCACACGCACGCACGCACAGACACACACCCCAGCACAGCCTTCTTTGTTTGCTTGTAATGGTCTTTACAGTATGCAGGAAATAGTGATGAGGGTGCTGTCCGTGGTGCTGAACTAGTGTGTTAAGTCACTCAAGCACATCCAGCCCTGCCTTCTGCAGTGTGCTGCAGAAGGCAGCCGGCTCCAGCACGCCTCCCTGGCCCGGCTTGGCACATCCAACAAGTCTTGGAAGGTGTGCTCCACTGTGCTCCACTCGGATCATCGGCACACACTCTCTCCCAGGGCCTCTGCTCTGCTCTCTGTTTCCTGGCCAATACTCCCATACTCTCTCTCTCTTGCTCTCTCTCCCTCTCTCTCTTGCTTTCTTTCTCTCTCACCCCCCCTCTCTCTCTCCCTCTCTCTTTTGTCTCTCTCCCCCCACTCTCTATCTCCCCTCTGTCTATCTCCAACTTATCTTTCTCACGCTCTCTCTCTCACTCTGGCTTTCTCTTTCTCTATCCCGCTTTATCCCTCTCTCTTGCTTTAACGCTCTCTCTTGTTTTGTCTCTCTCTGTATCTCTGTATCTCTCTCTCTCTCTCTGTATCTCTGTCTCTCTCTGTCTCTCTCTCTCTGTCTCTCTCTGTCTCTCTCTCTCTCTGTCTCTCTCTTTTTCTCTCTCTGTCTCTCTCCCTCTCTGTCTCTCTCTCTGTCTCTCTCTCTGTATCTCTGTCTCTCTCTGTCTCTCTCTGTCCCTCTGTCCACCCGTGCACCCAGGGGCCCCTCAGTCAGCTGTTATTCCTCTGACTAGTCGAGTGATTCTACCACGTTGGCCCTTCTCTAAAACTTCCCTCTGCTTCATGCTTTGCTTGCTCCCCTCCCCTCCCCTCCCCTCCCATCACCTCCCATCACCTCCCCCCTCCCGTGTCCTCCCTGTACCCCTGGCCTGTCCTTGCCGGGTCCAGGGCTCAGACCCTGCACCACGTGTCGGCAACACCAACACAAACAGCAGCCCCATCCCTGGCTGGGAGTGAGTCACTACAACCTGCAAGGAAGGGAGCTCCACTTTATTTTATAGAGGGCAAGGGAGTGGAAGGCAGAGACATTATTCATTTGTGAATTGTGATTTATCAAACCATTTTAAGTCCTATAGTCAAGGTTTTAAATTAAGGACGTGTGTCGCCAAAGGCCTTTTTTTGTAGTTAAATTGAAATTTTTATTTTTTTGGTTTGGTTTGGTTGTTAGGCTACATGGTTAAATGTGTGTGCTGACTAATTTTCTGACCATAGGCGAAATTAGTCCATTAAAATGTCCTTTGAATCAGGAACAGGCAGAGGCTGTCCAAAAAATATATAAATAGAGATATTTTGTTAAATCCTGAAATAGTTTCAATTTATTTCTGTATTGGATCAGCATGGTTTTCTCATTATTTTTATTCCTTCAAATCATTTGACCTATTCTCAGTGTTTTAGGCTCTGCCTTTTTTCCACTTCCACTTCCAGCCTCGTCCTACTTCATTTAATCTGTAGTCTCGCTGGCAGATGCTCGTTGTATTTCATTGGCTCATTTCTTTCTGCGTCGGTAACAGCCATTATTTTCCCTACACGTCTTTAAAGCTTCTAAACGCTAACCTCAGCTCACCTGTCTTCTGAATCTCCTCCCGCTTGGCCTAACCAAGGGTGCGTCTCCCTCCTGCTGCTTCACGTTAGAAACTCCTACTTCCATAGGAGCCTCGCCAGACACAGCCAGCCGGGGAAGACCGGAATCATCTGTAGTTTTCCCTGCACTTGTCATGAATGATTACGGTGTCATCTAAGGATCGTTAGCAGATCATTATTAACAAGTAAAAATGGCTGACCAATTTCTGTATTTTCTCACTCAATGAACTAAGTTGTTGTGATATATCTTTTTGTGACTCTTCCTTTTGCAAATGGAAGAGTCACTGTGGTGCAAAGTCGATGGTGAGCTGCACTACATGGTATTATAGTGAAACTTAGATTCCAGTGGATACTGTTGTGTCATGCATACTTCGTCATAATCTTGGCCCTTGACAGAAATGTGACACACAACACACGTAACAATGTCACCTTAATCCTCTTTGAATTGCATTGTTTTAATACCTGTCATCTGGTGGTGGATGAAAAATGGTCCAACTACATAGACCCATCATAACTAATGGACGGTGTATGGTTAAAGGGTTTGCAAAACAAGGTATTATGCACAAACAGAGCTTATGCATAGAACACTGAGCAGGCACATTTCAGGAACAAGTGTAATGTTACTTAGTCAAGCAAAGAAAACGAAATCATTCTTGACACACACATACACACACACACACACACACACACACACATACACACACACACACACACACACACACACAAAAGCCCACAGGGAGAAAGCAAGGGACTCTCTCTCTCTCTCTCTTTCTCTCTCTTTCTCTCTCTCTCTCTCTCTCTCTCTCTCTCTCTCTCTCTCTCTCTCTCTCTCTCTCTCTCTCTCTCTCTCTCTCTCCTTATCTAACCCTCTCTCCTGCTTGCTGAGCCTGCCAATCACCCCATCACTGTGTGTCATGGAGGTTTCTCTACATGCACTCGTGTGTCTAGACTTGATTCACCATCAACCTGCTTCTGTCATCTGCTGCTGACACATCTCTGGTCCCGCCCATGTGTCAATCATTCACACACCTAGTTAGCCACTGCAACGTCATGAAAGCATCAAGGCAGCCATTGGTTGTTGCTGCGCATGCTTGCTTATGTGTTTGTGTTTGTGTGTACGTTTGTGTCTGTGTGTGCGTGTGCGTGTGTGTGTGTGAATTGGTGTCCTCTTTATCTAACTTTGGCCTTATATAGCATTTAAATGCATACTATGCACACTCAAAATAAATCATTTTCACTGCAGGCTGGTTTGGGTTAGTGAATAGGAGAAGGCTGTATTAGCAAAGAGGCTCTTTTCAGTGTAATAATCATGCTACCTTAGTTCACCTTTCATCTCTTTAGTCATTTCGCAGACACTTTTACCCAAAGTGACTAACAGTGAATTCAGATACAGTTCATTAAGGAATATTGTGCAGTTAGATCAAGAATACCTACAGGTAGGCTTCGTACATTGGGGATTGACCTTAGTGTATGATCTTAGCCACGTATGATCATGTCTCCCACATTCACTCTCAATTATCCTCCTCCTGCCTCTTCCTCTTCTCCTCCTTTTTTTCTCCTCCTATTTCTTCTCTATCTTCTTTGTGTCCTCCCTCTCCTCCTCCTCCTCCCCTTCCTCTTCTCACCCACTCCTCCTCTTCCTCGTCTTCCTCCTCCCAGCGCTCTCTTCTTCCTCCTCCTGCTCCTCCTCCACTTCTTCCTCTCCTCCTCCTCCACCTCCACCTCCTCCACTTCCTCCTCCTCCCACTCCTCCCTTCTCCAGATGAGTTCATGTAGCAGCCGTGCTCTGACCATCCTGTCCACGGTGTTCGGGGCGTGTGGGCTCCTGCTGGTGGGCGTGGCTGTGTCCACCGACTACTGGCTGATCATGGTGGAGGGCGTCATCCTGCAGCAGAACCAGAGCATGGAGGTGAAGATGGCGCTGCACTCAGGCCTCTGGAGGGTCTGCTTCGTGGCAGGTGAGGGAGACCGGTGTGGATGCATGGGTGGTTGGATGCATGGGTGTATGGATGGATGGTTGGATGCATGGGTGGATGGATGGATGGATGGATGGATGGATGGATGGATGGATGGATGGATAGATGTATGGATGGATCCATGGGTGGATGTATGGATGGATGGTTGGATGCATGGGTGTATGGATGGATGGATGGATGGATGGATGGATGGATGGATAGATGTATGGATGGATCCATGGGTGGATGTATGGATGGATGCATGGGTGGATGGAAAGATGTATGGATGGATGCATGGGTGGATGTATGGATGGATGCATGGGTGGATGTATGGATGGATGCATGGGTGGATGGAAAGATGTATGGATGGATGCATGGGTGGATGTATGGATGGATGCATGGGTGGATGTATGGATTGGTGGATGTATGGGTAAGAACACAGTATGGGTGACTCTATGTTGTTTTAATTGATGGGCTGAAATATTTCTCATGTGAACTGTATGAACTGCATTAGTGAACCATTTTTGATGCCTCAATTAAAGCTGATCAGTATGTGAATGTTACTTTCTTTAAGAACAGTTAACAAGCAACATTTACTCACAACTTTTACGTCTAACAAGTTAACAGGCGTTCTAACATCCTTCTGCTTACAGGAGCAGAGAACGGCCGGTGTGTAGCCTCTGAGTACTTCACCGAACCAGAGATAGAAATAACCACTGAAAATACTGCAAATATACTCAGTAAGTACCCGGAGGAAGCCCGCCACATTGAACGGGCTCTTCACGTCATTGCAATATATAGGTTTGCTCTGTAGTTTGAATACTATACTATACTATACTATACTATACTATACTATACTATACTATACTATACTATACTATACTATACTATACTATACTATACTGTACTATACTATATTACACTATGATATTCTATATTATTCATTTCATTTGTATTATTTCTATGAAACTTACATGCTATTCTAATGTCTTGTGTAGAGATGGTCCGCACGGCCACGCCCTTCCCGATGGTGTCCCTGCTGTTCGTCTTCACAGCGTTTGTCATCAGTAACATCGGACACATCAGGCCCCAGCGCACCATCCTGGCCTTCGTCTCCGGAATCTTTTTCATCCTCTCTGGTGGGGGACCACAGCATATATATATCCGTCACATCCACGTCCTCACTTTGATAGATGGCCGCTGCCTAGCGTGTCCTAGAGTATCTCTCAGGGCATCGCCGGCTGTCGCTGACGACTATTTTGAAGCTTTGTGATGTGAAGGTAGAGAAAGGGATAAGTGCAGCGAGAAGAAGTGACCTGTCCACTTTGTGTCGGCTTACTGTGGCTGTTACGTTAGGATGGGGTTACGCTAGGATGGGGTTACGTTAGGATGGGGTTACTCTAGGATGGGGTTACGTTAGGATGGGGTTACGTTAGGATGGGGTTATGCTAGGATGGAGTTACGCTAGGATGGGGTTACGCTAGGATGGGGTTATGTTAGGATGGGGTTACTCTAGGATGGGGTTACGTTAGGATGGGGTTACGCTAGGATGGGGTTACGCTAGGATGGGGTTACGCTAGGATGGGGTTACGTTAGGATGGGGTTACGTTAGGATGGGGTTACGCTAGGATGGGGTTACGTTAGGATGGGGTTACGCTAGGATGGGGTTACGTTAGGATGGGGTTACGCTAGGATGGGGTTACTCTAGGATGGGGTTACGTTAGGATGGGGTTACGCTAGGATGGGGTTACGCTAGGATGGGGTTACGCTAGGATGGGGTTACGTTAGGATGGGGTTACGTTAGGATGGGGTTACGCTAGGATGGGGTTACGTTAGGATGGGGTTACGCTAGGATGGGGTTTCGTTAGGATGGGGTTCAGGGATTTCGGCTTAACAGGATTGGCTTATAGCTTATCCCTTTTTATTTTGAGTTTATGTTTATTTGTCTTTTTTGATTGGAAACACGATGTCCGTTGATTGTTCATTTGGTCAATTTGAAGACATGTAGTTACCGTTTTCGAACAGAAGATGGCAGCACTGTTGCCAAGTATTGCAGTTAAAGATTCAACTTGTAACCGCATAGCATTAATGGGGCATTTTGGCCTTAAAAAGCAATCATTTCATATGTATGTTATGTCATATGTAAACTAAATGTGACCAGCACATCGGCAAGCTTTAAAGAATAGCTTCCATGACAGCATTAACATGCTTAAGGTTGTTGATGATGTCAAAATAATTGCACCTGATATGAAATGTTGATTGGCTCTTCTTGAAAGGTAGTCAATATACATTGTGAAGTATTTTGATGATAGAGTTCAATTTGACAGTTAAATAGTCTAGTTGTTAAATACTCCCCAGAAACGGCCCCCCAAAATTCTGCAATCACCCTCTGTCCCTCTGTCCCTCTGTCCTCTGTCTCTATTTATAGTCATTTCCGCCTTTTCGACATCCCCCATTTTCCTCTTCTCCTTGATAATCTTCCTCCATTCACTCAGTGCATTTCCTCCACTGTTTGCCAATCAGAGTCGTGGTGGTGTAGTCGTGTGTGTTTTCCGTTCCTACAACTATCAACGTGATTCTGGTCTTTAATATTCCAGTTGTGGTTGAGGTCTGGCTGGGTGCTCCATGTTATGTTTAACGTGACAGAACAGAAGTAAAATCCCACAGGGTTTAACACACACTCACACCACATGTGGCAGCGTTCAGCCACACACCTTGTTGTTTATTTGACAAGCAACAAGGTGTTGGTGAAATTCTTTGCAAGTTCTTAGTGACATTTCTCTCTCAATATCTTTTTCTTTCTCTCTGTCTCTCTGTTTATACCATCTCTTTCTCTCTGCCTTGTAATATATTGCTCTCTTGCCTATCACAAGTTAAAATAAGTGAACAATATATTTTTCAATGACAGTGTGCTTTGTTTTCTGTCTAGCACATCTAATATTTACATCACATCCACTCCTCTATGTGCTCGAGTTTCATGTTTTGGTCCTACTCTTCACTTTGTCATATCAACAATAATGTTTGTCATATCAATAATAATGTAAGTTTACGCTACTACAGCATCGTTTTCTTTTTGCATCATTTACTTGTTTTGCCTGTGTGTGTGTGTCTGTGCATGCATGCGTGCATGTGTGTGAGTATTCAGCTGTTTACTTATTTAGATGCAGATGCTCTCCCACTACATGACAGCTGCATGGATGCTGCATCATTTTGACGCGGATCTGTCCGTCATGTATAAGGGATGACCGCATTTCACAGAGCTAGAGATATGCATATGCCATTGAATGCACCACCATTCGTCTCAGTTCTAAAGCCCTGATTTGGTTTAGTGTTCGCTGTGTAAATTGTGTGTTTTAACACACACACACACACACACACACACACTATCACACTTTAGTCAAGCACACACAGCTGACGACAGTATACTCCAATCAGGGTACATATAGATAAATAAATTAACAGGGAAATCGCAACGACAAATAGTTTGCTCGCGTGTGGCCCTTACAGTGTGTGTGTGTATGTGTTTGTGTGTGTGTGTGTGCGCACAGGCCTCAGCCTGGTGGTGGGTCTGGTGCTCTACATCTCCAGCATCAACGACGAGGTGATGAACCGCCCACGGGAGCCTGAGCAGTTCTTCCACTACCACTACGGCTGGTCCTTCGCCTTCGCCGCCTCCTCGTTCCTCCTCAAGGAGGTCAGTGGGCCCTGTGTGTGTGTGTGTGTCTGCGTGTGTGTGTGTGTGTGTGTGTCCAACCTCTTCTTACACCATGCTATCCCCGCCTGCCTGCCCCTTGTTATCCACAGACATATGGCACACTGTTTGTCTTTTCCTGTTTCTCTACTTGTTTATACCCATTGGTTATATATTTTCCTGTTCAAATATCCTGTCCGAGATAGAATTGAACGTATAATTCACTAAATCCACCTTGTATTCCTCAATTTCCTTCCCCTTTTTCTCTCTCCCTTTCTCCATCTCTCTCTCTCTCTCTCTCTCTCTCTCTCTCTCTCTCTCTCTCTCTCTCTCCCTCCAGGGTGCCGGCGTCATGTCTGTCTACCTGTTCATGAAGCGCTACGCTGAGGAGGAGATGTACCGCCCCCATCCCGCCCTCTACCGCCCCCGCCTGTCTGACAGCAGTGACTACAGCGGCCAGTTCCTCCACCCGGAGTCCTCCTGGCCCCCGCCCAAGAGCAGAGGGCGCAGCGGCTCCGAGGTGTCCAGCGACATCTCCATCCAGCTCAACCAGGCGCCGCCCGCCCATGGCCACATGCAGCAAGGTGGAGGAGGCGGAGGTCATGCCGGTGGAGGCGGAGGTCATGCCGGTGGAGGCGGAGGTCATGCCGGTGGAGGTGGAGGTCATGCCGGTGGAGGTCACGCCGGTGGAGGAGGTGGCGGAGGTGGAGGTGGCGGAGGAGGAGGTGGCGGTGGGGGGCCAAACTCCGGATCTTCCTCCTACCAGATGCCATCCCACGCCACCCACAGCCTGCCCCGCTCCCACTCCTCCCACCCTCCCACCCAGCCCCTCCCCATGGCCATGCCCCCCTCCCCCGTGCCACCCCCCCACTACCACGCACACATGCACATGAGCGCCTCCCCATGTTAGGGGGGAGAAGCCCACTCCCTCCCCCTCCCTCTCCCCATAGACACGTTTGGATTTAGTGCAAGAGGAGGTGGAGTACCGGGTTGAGGCGGAGGTGTGGTGATGGACTATTTGGGGAGGATGGAGGGGATGGAGGGGGTGGGGGTGGTAGTGATGGAGGAGAATGTGGAATGTAACATTTAAACAGTACCAACTAGACAGGGCGGGGTGGGTGGACGAATGATAAGGCAATGAGCGTATGTGTTAGGGATGATTAAGAAAGTAAAGAGGATCAGAGGAAGTTAGGGAATTCATTATAAGGAGGAAAAAACTGTAAAGTTAGGTTGTGAGAAAGAGTGAAAGAGAGTTGTTGTGTGTTGTGTATGTGTGTGTGTGTGTGTGTGTGTGTGTGTGTGTGTGTGTGTGTGTGTGTGTGTGTGTGTGCATGCTTGCATGTGTGCGTGTGTGTGTGTGTTTGTCTGTTTGTGCGTGTGTGTGTGTGTGGGTGTGTGCTTGCGGGCGTGTGTGTGCATGTGTGCGTGTGTTTGGGTGTGCGCCTGTGTGTGTGCGCACCTGTGTGTGTGTGTGTTTGTGTGTGAGTGTGTGAGTGTGACAGAGAGAAGCAGTGCGACAGCAGGAACGGGGGGCTGCAGTGTTATTCACTGCAGTGCTGCAGATGCGAAAAGGGAAAAATTGGTATGCACTTGGAAACGTATGCTGCGAAACAGTGTCTCGAACTGAAACCATTGACTTGAGTGTGCACATAGTTTTATACGTTACACAATTCAACATGGACCATGAAAAAAAAGACACATTACCCAACCTACAAAGGGTGATGTGGTACGGTAAATGATCCGTTTCCACTGACTTTCTTACACCACCAGTACAATTTCATACTTCATAATAATTGTTATAAGTGATAGGAGCATCATTTCAGATTAAATAGAGTAATTATAAATATAAGAATTATATATGTGAATGTCATCATTATTTATATATATATATACAGTGTATATGTATATATATATATATATGTATGTGTATATATATATATATAATAAATATATATATATATATATATATATATATATATATGTACAGTATATGTATTTATAATTATTTTGGAGGAACTGTGCTATGGAATATCATATGGAGAATACCACTTTATCTCTTACATATTTGTTAAGGCATATTATTTCTACCTTGTTGTACATAGTATTGCGTTTGGATTTGTTTGGGGTATTGATGTTAAAATCAATTTATGAATGAAGCTTTGGCACAAATTGACTCAGTCAGATCATGGATTACCTAGTCCGACCCATTCTGCTTTCGATTAAGACTCCGCAACATGCTCACTTCACCCCACTAAGCTCCCATCTACTGTGTGTGGACGGCAGCAACTGGCAGATCATTTAACACGTTTAAATATACAGTAAACTATATTACATTACATACTTTACTATATTACATATGGATTTAGGAGTTTACCGCCCTCTAGTGGCCACCGACCTGTAGCTCTCTCATCAATGGGCCCGTCCGTGTTAGAATCCTTGTCATGCTCCATTGTCTTCTCACTCACCTGCAGCATGTGCAAATCGCTGGTGCGACACCAATGACTTGGATGGGTGCCTTCGCCTCTCTAGAGGGATCGGTCATTTTCAGTGAAAGGAAAAATAGCTAACAAAAATAAAAACAAACAGCTAGTAATTTGAAGAATGTCATTTTAATGGATTCACTAGAGAGATTGTTGTGGGGCATTTTTAAATTACACTTATCTTATTTTGTACTTATGTTGAAATCTTATATGATCAAGATAAAGTATGAAACTGTAGTTACTGATTAAAATACTGTAATATTCTTTGTTCTTTTTTCTTTTTTCCACAGTTTAGAAAATGGATCATAATAGTTATTATTGTTTTTTTACTTGTGATGGGTAATTACATATATTGCACCTCTTATGCCCTTTGAAATTGATTGATGTGACATGAACTATCTCTGAACTGGCATTGTTATGGTATTTTTTCTTTTTGCATGCATATATTGCAGCAGAACCAGATTAGGATATAAACAACTGGAAATAAACAGATAACCTCAAGCAATATTATATATTAGGAGAAAACTGTATTTTCATATATAACAAATATTAGACAATTTGATTTCCAGAAAACAGTGGGTGAGATACATTAGTAAATCTCTTTGAAACAGTGTGATGCTTACAACTTTATTACATTTTCACGATGATATTGAAGAAGGTAAGGAACTCCAAATCCACTCTAAATACACTATATATATGGCAAGTGGAGATCATTATTTTATTTTACCCAGCCTAGAAATTATCTTGCCATTGTAACATCAGGATGATCTTGCCTATTTAAATCTATTTAATCCATCTCTCTTCTTTCAACCCAACAGTTTTCTTTCAATTATTTACATCTATTCATTCACTCAATCCTTCAGTGTTTTCAGATTTGCTGGTAACACTTTAGAATAACTGCAACTTGATGAATTAATAAAGTCGTAGTAAATAGTGAATTCATAGTTAATTAATCATTAATACAGCATTGTTCCCGAATATGCCTTAGTAATACATTTATAATCAGTTATCAATTACTAATAAGCTAATTAGATAATGATTTATATGATCATGTATAATTAGTTAATGATAAACAAATTATTTACAATTAGTTAATAATGCTTTATAAACACTTAACAATGCTTCAGTTCATGATTAGTTCAGTTTTTTCTGTGAGCTTATCTAAAGTTAGCACTATCTTTGCCTTACTAAGCAAATATAAATTACATATAAAGGCTGGAAACGCCTCAAGTACCATTGTAACAATAACCGTCCATTTCTCACATAATTCTCAAATTACATTCTCCCACAAGAATCTTATCTTAAGCTTTAATATCATAAGGATGACATGTGAATTATAATGTTAATTATAACCTCCGACCAGATGACAGTCAGCGTCTCTGTGGTCCAGTAGAGAGAGCTGGGTTCAAGTCCCGCCAAGATTGGTATCGTATGGATGAGTGAATTACATGTGCATACATGAATGCAGAGTTGATAGATGGATGGGTGACTGTGAATGGATGTGTGGCTGGGTGTGGGTGAGTCATAATTATTGATGGTTTGTGTTGTTAGATCTACAGTCTCAGTGGTTAGGGTTTGAAAAATAACATAATTCAATCCAGTCATCCTCACTGCTCCAATTAACTTAACTAATGCTTTGTAACTACCTGAACTAGCCATTAACTGCAGCATTATTAAGTGTTTACAAAGGATAGTAACACTTTGTAAGTAGTTTGTAAATCATTAACTTACAGTCTATAAATTATTTTAATAATTAATTATAATTATCCTTTTATAAATGATGAATTTTCTATGAACTCACTATTTACTACTACTTTATCCACTGATGTGGACCAAGCATCATAGTTAACAGGTCATGCTGTTGTGTTTGGGTGCTGTAAGATGCCTTGTTCTCCAGCCAAACATTGAGTGTGCACATGCTCTCCTCCTGCACTGCAGTGGTTGCTAACTAGGCTTTATCCTTACAGCCACCACAGCCCAAGAGGGAGTATTGATTCAGTTAATCTGTGTGTGTGTGTGTGTGTGTGTGTGTGTGTGTGTGTGTGTGTGTGTGTGTGTGTGTGTGTGTGTGTGTGTGTGCGTGTGCGTGTGCGTGTGCGTGTGCGTGTGTGTGTGTGTGTGCGTGTGTTTGTGCACATGCATGCGTGAATGCATAAATGTGTGTGTGCTATGGAAGGACAAAACGGTCGAAATGACGCCTAATTTTAGACGTGCATCGATATAAATCGACGTAAAATACAGCTTTGTTACAGTCAATGCCGCTTTCCCTCAACTCTAAAATGCCGTAAAATGT
This sequence comes from Lota lota, assembly GCA_026745465.1. Classification (NCBI taxonomy): domain Eukaryota; kingdom Metazoa; phylum Chordata; class Actinopteri; order Gadiformes; family Lotidae; genus Lota; species Lota lota. Next base: position 1,103,117 of record JACYXH010000826.1, read on the forward strand.
GCCATTTTTAACCGCTTTTGAACGTGCTATTGAACGCCTCAAATAGCGTTTGGTTTAGGTTTAGGTTTGTTAGGTTAGGTTTGACCGTTAGGTTTGATAACGGTCAAATGTGTGTGAGTGTGTTCATGCGTGCGTATGTGGGATGTTCATTATGGAAGGCCAAAAGTGTCCAAATTACGCCTACATTTAGACGTCGAAATTTAGCATCGAAATAAATAGACGTCAAATACAAAATAAATACAAATAAATATTTATATACTAAAATAAAATAAAAATTTACGCCTTGTATTTTATTTCGCCGACAAATACGACGCCGTTACGCTGCTTTTCCTCAACTCTGCAACGCCGTAAACTACGGCGCTATGGACTGCTTGTGAACGCGCGTTCAATGGCGGGTTTGGATAACTAGCTCCTCCTCTTTACTCTCGCAGCCAGTAAGATTGAACCCTCTTCGCCCAATCAATGATCAGCAAAGACAGACGCACCGGTCCACCGACGCATTCACTACGCCGCATTATTTTCACTTGGATCACCACGTTTTGTCTCCGTTTAGTTCTTAGAAAGTAGCGCACGGATCCACATTTCCGCCTTTTGCGACTGTGTTCAATGTGAATTGAATGTTTGTTATTGTAGGCCTACATCTTTTCTTCTTGATGTTCAGTGTGGCTGTTTTTTCTAGTAGGCAATATTGATTTACCTTCTAATATCTGGCTTTGGTTATCGTTGATTGGGTGAAGAAGTTTCATACTTACTGGCTGCGAGAGGAAAGAGGAGGTAATTTGACTGACGTTCAAAAGCAGATGCAAAACGCTGTATTTCAAGGCGTTGTAGAGTTGAGAAAAAACTGCATAGAGAGAAGCATTTAAACGACTATATTCGACTAAATACAACGCCGTAAATATCGGCGTTATGACTGCAAAAACGCCGTATTTTACGTCGATTTATGTCAATGCACGTCTACAATTATTAAACGTTATTTCGACCCCTTTGGCCTTAGTTCCATAGTTCATGCGCATGTGTGCATGTGTCTGCGTGTGTGTGTATGTGTGTGTGTGTGATGTTCACGCACGTGATGCCATGTTTGCGTGTGTCTATGCCAGCGTGGATGCGTGTGTGTGTGTGTGTGTGTGTGTGTGTGTGTGTGTGTGTGTGCACGTGCAGAGAGCGTTGAGTGGATCTCTCTTTTCACCATCACTATTACTGCATGAAAGACCTGTCATTCCGCATTAGCACTCTTCGGCTCTCCTCTTCCTCTCTCTCTGTCTGTCTTTCTCTCCCTCTTTTGCTCTCTATCACTCCCTCTCTATCTCTTCTTCTCTTCCTCTTTCGCTCTCTCTCCCTCTCTCTCTTCCTCTATCACTCCCTCGCTTTCTCCCTCTCTCTCCTCTCTTTCTCTCTCCCTCTATGTAGCCTAGATGTATGGTGGTGCGTCCGAGAGAGAGAGAGAGAGAGAGAGGGGGGAATAAGAGAGAGAGGGGGAGAGAGGGCAATGAATGGCAGAGTAAAGCCATTTTCAAACCATTGAAGGTCATTGCCCACTCATGTGTTGCGTATAGCCTGTTGTTTGCGACTAGAAATGTGCTCTATAGGAGAATTGTGTATTTTGTTTAACGAGGTATAAACAGACCTATACGCACGGTGCTTTTGCCTAAACTCTGAATTCCTTTGACCAAAAAATAAATAAATCATCACAACGCGAATGATATCATCCTCACTATTCAAATTATGCAGGGCACCCCCCCCTCCCCCTTTCCTCCTCTCTGTGTCTGTCTCTCTGGCTCTCTGCGGAGCTTTCACCGATCGAAACCCCGCATTTCCGAGAACCGCGACCCCCATCATCATCATCAGCATCTGGAAAATGTGCCAGTGGCGCTCCATCGAGTTGCTACTACCCAACCAAATATCGACATCAATAGCACACACACACACACACACACACACACACACACACACACACACACACACACACACACACACACACACGCACACGCACGCACACACACACACACATAACCTGCATGACTAATAGCTATTTACAAACGCACCCTCGCATGCATGCGAGCCAATACGCTCCAGTAACCATGAATCCACACCAATACACCTTCCCCCCTCCCCCTTATATAACCGTGGTTGTTCTTAAGGCGCAAACCGACTATAGCCTATAACGCACCAAAATACAAATACAAAATAGATGCTTTTTCTTTGGTATCTGCTGTAATCCTCCACTATTCACATGATGACCGTTGGAGAGTTGAGTCGGATGCGACAAGTTGCTTACGTCGGGCTCAAAGAGTGTGGGAGAAAAAAGATCGACGAACGGACGGGCAGACGCGGCGCGAGGGGAGGGGGAGACGCATTTTCACCGAGAACACACACACACACACACACGCGCATTGGCTGCATCCACTGTAGACAAATCCGTGTTCAGTGACGTGTTTTTTTTGTATTAGCCCCTTTTTTTTAATCATCTGTTCAACCCTTTTCATTACTACACGGAGCTTTGAACGTTTTTGTGAAAGATTTCATTTGACCGGACAAGCGCGTGTTTGTGTATACACGTCCATTGTGAACGGGACCGGCGTTATTTCCCTCGTTAGAGTCGTTATTTATCGTGCAACCCCCCTCCTCCTCCTCCTCTTTTTCTACATCACATTTTTCCTCTTCTTGTGAGTGCGACGCTGTCCGAATCGCAGAAATAAAAGGATATCCAGGTAAGAATTTCGATAAGATTTCTTCATCTCTGTCGCGGGCAAACAGCCACGCGTGGAATTCTAAAGATTCAACTTAAATGTTGTAGCCATTCTGGACTCTGATGAATTTACCCCATCTCAGTTTCCGCGCGAGATAGGCCTAGCCTATCTATTTGTTACCGCAACTTGGCCCGCAAATTCTGGCTTATTGGACGCTGCACCGGGGGTTTCATATCCATAAACTTCTATGAGCTTCCATCTGGAAAATGACATGTTTTAATGTCACCCCCAAAAAAATCACGTGGGGCCAATAATTAGTGGTGGTTATGGCCATTATGCAAATTACATCCCATAGTTGCTCGTTTGAGCCTCTGCGTGCACTACAATATCCATCCTGTCAGCCACACACACACACACACACACATACACACACACACACACACACACACACAACGGCGGTGATGGGTTTGACATGCGGGGCCTCATGCATGTAGGCTATATGTAGCTATTTGCTCCGTTGACTTATTTTGTTTGTGTGTGTGTGTGTGTGTGTGTGTGTGTGTGTGTGTGTGTGTGTGTGTATCCACTGAGCCGGTCGCTTTTATAGGCGTCCATTTTCCACCTTGTAGCCCCTACTGCTGGCAGGGTGGTGTGTACAGCCTCCTCCTCCCCCTCCATCAACCAAATGCACCGCAGTCCGCAGAGCTGGGTTTCAACGGCGAAATGCTTTGATCCCTGGATTAGGTTGTTATTTTTCTTGATCGAAATCGCATCAAGCAATAAACGCATGCACATGTCTTAACTCACTCATCCGTGCTGTTAGGGATGTAGCTTGCTTTACTCTCATGGAGCAGCAATACTTGACAGGCCAGTAGCCTATAATATCTGCAGACCAGGGGCACGTCAAGATTCACCATTGAACAAGACCCCTATTGATCATATCGTTTTCTTTTTAGATTGGTTTGCTCTCCACCCCTCGAATATATCATAGTCTCTCTCTCTCTCTCTCTCTCTCTCTCTCTCTCTCTCTCTCTCTCTCTCTCTCTCTCTCTCTCTCTCCCTGCTTTCGTGTCATCATAATGTCTGTAGAACAACCTCGGTCCAAACCGCTGTCGTCCTTCTCAAAAATGATTTGGACTTCTGTATCTGCTGAAAGTGACACGTTGGCTTAAATAAATATCAACATATGCAGATGAAGCTTCTCTGTGCTCATACCCAAGACTTGGGAGAGAGTGACGTGATTGTGTAAAGCCTGTAATGTGTGTTTCTTTCTAAGTGGTCACTGTGTGTGTGTGTGTGTGTGTGTGTGTGTGTGTGTGTTTGTGTGTGCGTGTGTTTAGTGGCCCCCAGCACATGTTTCCCTTGGTCTGAGTTCCTCTCTCCCTGCAGTTGCTGCGGCACTATGGGTCAGAGTATGGGCGTTCCACTCCACTGCACTATATCCACCTCTTTGCCTTTTTGTTTGCTTCAAATAAACCTCTAGTCTATCAAATAGATTTCCCTATCTTTTAATAGTGACTGAACCATCTGTCAACTGTCAGCTGCTTTTGTGTGTCAAGAATGGGGAGAAAGGATATCTTGCAATACATTGCATTGTCCCTCCCTGGATAGGGACATTGACTATCGACTAAGTGTAATTATGCAATTCCTCTAATTACGTAAATTTGTAATTAGAAAGTGATACATCTCAATTAAACAAGAGGCGGAGCCAAAGTGACAATATAGTCTCATTATATCATTGTCTTCTGTCCTGTTGTTTCTGCAAATGAAAAGAGAATTGCGTTATGGAATAGTTTAAATATGTTGAATGTGGTTACACTTGTACGTGTCTTACATTTTAAATACTGTTTAACAAGTGGCATGATGGGAAAGGAAAGGTTGTTTTTGTGTGTTGCGGCACAAGTTAAACGGACCGAGTCTCCCCCCCCCCCCCCGCTCCCCCCCCACCTGCCACCCATTCCTCATCGCAATCCCTTTGACATGTACATGATTTGTGTGCGTGTGGGATTATATGTGCGTGTGTGTGCATGTGTGTGCGCATTTGTGCATTTGTGTGCATGTGTTTGTGTTTGCCCATCTTAGCAGCGCCTCTTTAGGATCAGCTGTTTACATTGCAAAGGTTTCATAGCAATCTATTCTATGTTGCCCACGTAGACTATGGCCATGGTCTAACTTTGGACAAAGTGGTTGCGCAACAATCAGAAAAATACATATGGAAAATGATATGCACCATTGTCACATATCATTTGTGCATGCATATTTTCTCTCTCTGTCCATCTTTCTCTCCATTTCTCTCTCTAAGTATTTATCTACCCATCATTTTATCTCTTCATCTGCTCTTTCCTTGAGGAAAGGGGGGTGGGGCGTTTGAGTTCTGCACCTGTCATCACTTGTGTCATGTAGTGATTGTGTGTGAGAGGATCAATGTGGTTGTTTCAATGGTGTCTATTGTAGCTCTTCAAGGCCACTCCCCCCATCCCCCATCCCCAACTCTCCCCAGGCCCCGGCTTAGCACAGCTGTGGACGGAGCCACATGGGTAATAAAACCTGGAGGGTGGGGGTTAAATATGCATGTGATCATAAATTGTATGTGCTTAGTTCTAAACATGTTGACAGTGACATCACTGTGTACCACGCATGGCAGGGGGTTACCTGGTAGCTGTGGTGGTGATATGTTGCTATATAAATAAATATATATATAGGCCTATATATAACAGTGATAATGCATAACCGTGACGTTCTCTCGACCACGCTCAGCTTGTTACTGCTCCACCCCGACCAAACGTTTTGTCAGATCCAGGCTTGCGGCCACGGATGTTTAAATGTGCTGTGCCAGCTACGATGACAGAACACACTTGATATTGCAATCACGATTGTGCTGCGTGTAATGGATGTGTATAAACTATGTGACACTATGGAATACAAGATTTGTATCTAAAGCCCTCTAATTGCCTACTAGGTCAAAGTCAATTATCAACATGCGTTGTGATTCGCTTTAGTATCGGACCTCGGCCTTTGCTTAGAAATATCCTCTCATCCACGTCTTATCGATCAGTTTATCAAGTGAGAGAGTCTCTCTCTCTCTCTCTCTCTCTCTCTCTCTCTCTCTCGCTCTCTCTCTCAAACTCTCTTTATTCCTGTATTTACAGTATGCATGTCTCTCCAACTCTCTCTATATAGTACCTTTTGTTAGCTCTTTCAATGTTTATTTTATTGGCTAACTTGACTATGAAATGAATGCTGTATCAACTAGGTTCAACAGACTGGGCTTCAATACTGGTTTTAATTATCTAGGTTAAAGACCTCACCGAAAGTACGTTATGTTGCTAAATGATACACGATTAGCACACAATAATGCTATGCCTAACCTTCTGTTAAATAGTTGTTTTCAGTGTGTGTGTGTGTGTGTGTATGTATGTGTGTGTTTGTGTGTGTGCGTGCATGCGTGTGTGTGTGTGTGTGTGTGTGTGTGTGTGTGTGCTTATGGCCATGGGTTCATGGATGATAGCTTCTCCAGAGACACTGTATTTTGGGAGCCTCTTAGACCAAGGTGTGATGTCACTGCCTTCCGTGGGCTCTCAGATCTCCCACACAGAAAGATGCTCACAGTGTGAGTGTGTTGGCATGTGGCTCTTTAAAACTCTATTTTTAGAGTTCACTTCTTTACATATTGTGTCCGTGTCTGTGTTTGAAGTGTGTGTCTGGTGAAGTAAAATAATTGCATGTGCATACGCACATGTGTCATGGAACAGTGTTTGCGTGTGTGTGTGTGTGTGTGTGTGTGTGTGTGTGTGTGTGTGTGTGTGTGTGTGTGTGTGTGCATATCAGCTGTATAAAGGCATTGCTGTGCTCAGGTGTACTGCTTGGCCTCACATGACAAAAGAGGAAGAGTTTATATTTTTAGAGCTGCCATCTATCCCTAATCTGTCAGTATCAGTTTATGCCATCTACTCTAATTCCACTTATGTATTATGTTTTATTTTATGATATTTTCGATCTGGTATATGGACTGGACATGAATTAATGGAGTCAACAATGTTACACAAGACGCATAGTTTCTCTACATGTTCAAAAGCAGAAGAAAAGCGCTGCCTCGCTACATTTTCCTTAGTTAACCTACGTCATAAATAGCTAAATCAGGAACTGCTAGCATGGCTAGTGCCACCCTGTACCTTGGTCTTGCTATATCTCAGGTCAAATGACAAATAGGACCTCTGGTCCCATGGCGGTGGCTACAGCCGCTAGCTCCTCTAGCCCAGCCAGAGCACCTCCTGCACTCCTGCATATGCCGCAGTAGCTAATTAGCCGTCGACCATCCCGGCCGCTTTTATAAACATAAAAAAAAAAACAAGATAGCTCATCAAAGACCTTTTCACCTTTTGGAAATCAGAACGAATGAAAGTCAAATCTCCATCCATCGCGTTATAGATGTTTTACCATGACCAAATCTGCATCGTGGTACGTGATGTCTTTCTGCTCACCATTTTGCTCTTCACGCTCTCTCCCATCCCTCATTGGCCTTCCATGTTAATTATTGGAGGGAAATGGAGTTTAAAGCTAATTACATGGCAGTTGGGGTCCTGGGCTCCCAGGGGACACTGCCATGCTGTGGGGAGCAGCTCCGTAGGTCAGGGTAAAGGTCATTTAGCCAAGACACTGTTTACGTTCACACTCTCAGGCACGCATACACATTCATGCGTTTACACAGATGCACAAATAAACACACACATGTATGAATAATCGTGTGCACGCGTGCACATACATACAGATATGCATGCATAGAAAATCACACACATCCACAAATGAACCCACATGCACACACACACACACACATGTAGGAATAAATATGCACACGCGCATGAACATGCATAACTTAACAAACCAACACACACACACACACACACACAGTTGTGATGTATGCTCACATACACACTTCAATGTTCTCCAAGGCTCACGGTTTTTGGGTCTCAAAATGCAAACAGGATGTAACCTATTTTGATCACGATGCCATATTGCATCATCAAATATTAACAGACCTGCACCTCATTATGTCTGCTAAATGTGTTTGTGTTGTGTGTGTAGTGTTTGTCTGTGTGTGCGTGTGTGCATCACAGTGGTTGTTCACTTGATATTATTTCATACAGTTTTCTGGCTTTCCATCTGTGCTATAGAGTCAAAGCTGCTGGGAGCAACTCAAAATATTCCCCTTCTACTGTGTCCCTTTCCATATCTCTGTTAGCTGCGCCTGCTCTCCATTCTGTGTTCTGTGTCCCCCTCTTTCTCTCTCTCTCTCTCTCTCTCTCTCTCTCTCTCTCTCTCTCTCTCTCTCTCTCTCTCTCTCTCTCTCTCTTTCTCTCTCTCTCTCTCTCTCTCTCTCTCTCTCTCTCTCTCTCTCTCTCTCTCTCTCTCTCTCTCTCTCTCTCTCTCTCTCTCTCTCTCTAGCGCTCTCGTTTTCTCACAGGCATCTCCCTCTCTTTTCCCCCTCGCTCTATGCTGATCCGGACTTTGAAATTCAATGTTGCTATGGTAACAATGTCGGGTTGGCCCTCTATGCCCCCCCATTTGTGCACTCCTTATATAGTCAAGATATGGTTTGGTACTTGCTCTGGAGTACTTCTACTTTGGTATTAGTATTAGTAACATTATTAATATTGCAATGACATTGCAATATAAATAGCTTGGTTGGCTCTTTCGATGAGCATTGTTTTAATGCAGCAGTCCCACGTGTTTAGGGGACCACTTTGTGGCACACTTTTACCTCTACCTCTCGGCAGCACGATAGCTTCAAGTAGGCAACCGTGGTTGACTAAAAATGAGAGACCAACTGTCATGTCACCTTCGCTTTATTCTATCTGCAGAGCACCAGCCACCATGTCTCCCTGGGCGAGAGCTCCGCGCTAACAGAGTGCACACAAACACACACACACAAGAGAGAGGGACCCTTCCGGAAACCAGGAACAACCAGAGGCCTCCACCACCAGCGCCTCCAGCACCACCAGCAGCACCACCACCAGGTTGCCACTGAGAAAGAGGAAGAGAGCGAGTGAGCGAGGAGACGAGTGTAAGGAGGAAAGGGGCCGAGAGTGAAAACAGTCGATGGATGCTGTCCGGATCGAGAGGACAGCGCATTCTTCACTGACGAGGAAAAGAAAGATTTCAAAATTGAGTCGAAGGATAGAAACACGCCGTCAGGTAGGACACGTTGCACATTACTATTTGACATGACTTGTTCAGACACATGAGAAAGTTGTTATTGTAAATGCAATACTTTGTTGTGTGACTTTGGCCATAGATTGAGATGTTTGACATTGGCATTGGTGCATCAATAAATACAATTACTACAAATGGCACTTCTGGCTGTATAAAAATGTTTAGGAAATGATGATTGGTTCAAAGTGTGTGTATTTGTGTTTCATTCTGTGAGCATGTGTGTATGCGTCTGTGTGTATATGTGTGTGTGTGTGTGTGTGTGTGTGTGTGTGTCTGTGTGTGTGTGTGTCTGTGTGTGTGTGTGTGTGTGTGTATGTGTGTGTGTGGGTGTGGGTGTGTGTGCACGTGTGTGTGTGTGCGTGTATGTGTGCGTGCGTGTATGTGTGTGTGTGTGTGTGTGTGTGTGTAAGCAGGGTGCTTGTGTATTCCTCTCCAGCGCTGCTGATTCTGAGAGCGCGAGCACGGTGTCAGGGTCATGAATATGGAGTAGAGATCTGTTGTGTTCCCTATCAACTCTGTCTTGTTAAGTGGAGTCAGCAGACGCATCCAACTTCACTCCAAGGACACATCAGAGTCCCATGCACACCTCCCTACTCTGTATCTCTCTCCTTCTCTCTCTCTCTCTCTCTCTCTCGCTCTCTCTCTCTGTCTTGCCCCCTCCCTCTCTCATCCCCTCCCTTTATTTCCCTCCATCTGGGCACTCTCGTCCCTCATCCTCCTCCACCTCACTAATTTTTTCATAGCCCCGGCCTTCATTCCCCGTCGCTATTCCCCAATATCCCCTCTCGTCCGTTAAAGTTCCCAAAAACCTACCGTTCCGTCTCTGTCTCCATTTTCCTCTCCATTCTGTAAACATTCAGCCCTCCCCACCACCACCACCACCTCCCCCACCTTTCTGTTCCTGCCCCTTTCCTTCTAGTTTCTACACTCTGTTCTTCTAACCTGGTGTCTCTCTCTCTAGGCATGGTGTGTGAGAAGGGGATCCAGATCCTCCTCACCACCGTGGGGGCGTTCGCCGCCTTCGGCCTGATGACGGTGGCCATAGGGACGGACTACTGGCTGTACTCCCGGGCCCTCATCTGCAACAGCACGGCCAACGTCTCCCATGACGACCCCCACAACAAGGATAAGAAGGACCCTGGGGCCCTCACCCATTCCGGCCTCTGGAGAATATGCTGTCTGGAAGGTAAGGCAGGAGCCTAGATCCTCTGGATCCAACATGGTAGGGATGGAGCCTGTAGAGCCCCTAGATCCAACATGGTAGAGAGGTAGTCCATCCCTAGATCCAACCTGGTAGGGAGGGAGCCTGTAGAGCCCCTAGATCCAACATGGTAGAGAGGTAGTCCATCCCTAGATCCAACATGGTAGAGAGGCAGCCCAGCCCTAGAGCCAACCTGGTAGGGAGGGAGCCTGTAGAGCCCCTAGATCCAACATGGTAGAGAGGTAGTCCATCCCTAGATCCAACATGGTAGAGAGGCAGCCCAGCCCTAGAGCCAACATGGTAGGGAGGGAGCCTGTAGAGCCCCTAGATCCAACATGGTAGAGAGGTAGTCCATCCCTAGATCCAACATGGTAGAGAGGCAGCCCAGCCCTAGAGCCAACCTGGTAGGGAGGGAGCCTGTAGAGCCCCTAGATCCAACATGGTAGAGAGGTAGTCCATCCCTAGATCCAACATGGTAGAGAGGCAGCCCAGCCCTAGAGCCAACATGGTAGGGAGGGAGCCTGTAGAGGCCCTAGATCCAACATGGTAGAGAGGTAGTCCATCCTTAGATCCAACATGGTAGAGAGGCAGCCCAGCACTTGATCCAACATGGTAGAGCGGTAGCCCAGGTCCTAGATCCAACATGGTCCATGTGGTCAGAGGGACAGGAAGAGTTCGGAATGGATTATGTATGGATTATAGTTGTGGTTATGAAGCAAAATAAGATTGTGAATCAAACAAGAGAAGAACAAATATATAAAATAACTTTAAAAAGTTGAATATCTGTAATATAACTACATATCCAAAATAACTCTAGAGTAAGAAATAAAGTACAATACAACATACATCTATATTTATTTAGTGTTGAAGGGTTAGGGTATCCTTTTCCTCCCTTCCTTTTTTCATCTGGATATGTACATCCAGATGAAAAAAAACCATTTGGGCTCTCAGAGTCATGTGAAGAGAAGGAGTCAGAGCACAGCAACCTGGGGGCACCGAAGCTTCACTAACAAAGCCTTTTATTCCTGGCATCCTAGTTGTCGGGTGTCAAGTAGGAGCGAATGGCGCTGGTTGTCTCCTTTCAGCCAGTGGAATAATTCAGGTGGGAGTTGTGAGTGTTTAGCCTGGGCTAGTGTGACTAAAGGTGATATATCTCAGAGTAGCAGGCGCAGGAAGAGAGAGAAAAAGGGCAGCAAGGAGCCCAGGACAGTACAGGAGTATGGACTGTAGTCTCCTAAAAGCAACCATCTTGGTTCCATCCTGGTTCAAAGGGCCCGTGTCCACGTGGCGTTTTTTCAGGGCAGAAAAGTGCTGGTAGGGCGCTGGGATGAAGCGCTCTTGCGGTGAGAGAAAAAAACGCTGCGGGCAGGTTTTGTTTCTATGACAACATATCACCACTCTAATCGCCGTTGTATGATAGACTACAATGCGTAGTTCCCTTTTTATTATCTATATTTGACACGTTCCGGAGGGCACGGCAAGAACAAGCTTCTCCTCCACTTTCTTGGTAACAACGCCGGGCCCTCATCTGCAACAGCAGGGCCAATGTCTCCGCCACTGTTAATCCCCAGGTGAAGGTAAATGCTGGCTGGGTGGGTGAACTAAATGTGGAATTACGCATTCAGTTCCCCCACCCAGCTAGCGTGTAGAACAAAGAAGTGAATATGGTTCATACACCAGTAAAAAAAAGGCCAAACATTATACAAGGGATGCCTAAAATGGTTCATGCCGTCATTTATCTGTCAATGTACTTTTGGTCCAGGAACTGACCAAATATTTGTGAGAAAATAGTGAGATAACCGAAGATGTATATTGTTCTTCAATCCAGTTTTCCCCCTTTTTCAGTCTTCAACATACTAATCATACCCACTCATGGGTAGCGGCGGGCAGTTTGAAATGAATCCACCGCCAGACTCTGTATTGGCAGTGATTTGAGATGTACACTGCAGCCTCTTGACTTGATGGTTAGCCATCAGACTCTTGCTCTCGACACCACATACAGCTTACTCAGCAGCTGACTGCAATGAAACAGAGAACTTTCATCATGGGAATAAAAATATCCCTTCTATAAGCAGATGAGTTGAGCAGCAGATGACTAAATGTGCTAGGTGGTGAACCCCATCCGGGTGATGGGTGATGAACCCCAAACATAAGCAGGGCCTCAATATTGAATTAAATATTTGATTCATGACATTTTCAAAGGTATATTTATTGTGAATAATTTAATTAATATATTATATCATTATTATTTTATATCATTATTATATATAATAATATAATAATATTATTATTATAGTGAACTAATTTAAATAATTCTACCTCAATATAATTCTAGTCAGTAAAATAAATAAAATAATGGAAAATACATTTAATATAATAACTAAATATTTAGTAAAAAGTGAAAAATGTAATCTACAAAGTGTAAAGTTTTGCCTTGCCAGCACCACTCTCTACCACGTCTAGCCAGCCATTAGCATACTTGTTAGCGTTCCACCGGGCCTCATCTCATTCATAGCTTTTTGATGTTACATGGTGACAAGCAAAACCATCTCTCATAATTGCTTTATAATCACATGATACTCAAGCGTAGCCCCCCCTGTCAAAATAAGCCATTAATCACAATTCACGCCGCACTAATTCCATTCAAGCGCCGGTACAAAAGACCTTGTTCGCACCGCAGTCCCGCTCGCCTTCTTATGCCTAAGTGGCGCGGGGCTACGGAACCTGGTGCCAGCCATCGCTGGATCACCAGTGTGTCACTGCGGCACCAGCAGCGTATTCATTATACATGGCGCTGCCTAGCTGACAGGCAGGACAGTATACAGTACGGCAGGGAATCAGCTCAACCAGGAAGCACTTCCGTTTCAGCCCTTCAAGTGGCTGGGTGGGGGGTGCGGATGGGTGGGTGGGTGGGAGGATGGGTTGTCAGTTATCTGTGGTGCCCCCAACAAACCGACGGGGTGTCTGCGTCATGGCTGTTTGTCCGCACCGGGAACACACAGTGTGCAGTGCACTGGATTGGTCAGTTGTGCAAAGTCATCCGCCGCTGAGCTTCCTGATAACAAAAGCAGCCAATTAGAGATAAGCTGTGCTCTAACCTCGGAGCGCTGCCGCAGTAGACCGCCAGACCCCTCCCCCCTTCTCCTTCCTCCTTCCCCCCCTCCCCCTTCTCACAACCTCAGTTCAGTGTGCCTACGCCTCCCTCCTCCGTTCCACCCCCACGTCCCCTCTTCTCACCCTACCCACACACACATACACACCACCCACACCCACACTGTACTGTACTGTACCCTACCAATCCCCCCACCCACCCACACACACGTACACACACAGCCTTCTTCACATCTCTCCCTCCTGATGCAGCAGAGCTCACAGCAGCATCCCAGTCTTTGACGTTTTGGGAGGTTAAGTACCCATGATGCCCCGGGAGTGTTCGAGTAGGGTGTAGGGGTCCTGGAATGTCCAGCGCTCTGTAGTGGTGCAGTGAGGTGTAGGTGGGGGATGTGGTGGGGGAGAGGAAGAGGAAGAGGAGGAGGCAGGACGCGGGGGGAATTGATGAAAAAGGGTATGTGCTGTGGGCACATGGCACATAGTGGTGTGTGGAGCGGCCCCTCGGATACGTCATCCCAGCTAATGTCAGGGTGACAGTGAATCACCTGTCCATTTGTAGGGTTATTATTCATAGTGTCAGGACGGACGAGGGTGGAGGGTGGAGGTGGGGTGGGGGGGGGGGGGGGGGGGGGACTGACTCTTGGGACTATTAAGAAGAGATGGAGCTCTATGGTTTGTTCCAGTGATTATGTGGGCTGTACCCCCAGGTGCATAGGTCAAGTGTAAGCGTGTGGGATGAGTGATCCCGGGGGGATCTCTAAGCATGTCTAATAAGAGTGATATCAGTCCCTCGGTGGGCCCGTTCCCTCACTCGCAGCACCGTCGACCCATAAAGTCTCAAATGTTGCACGTTCACTTAGAAGTCTTTGAATGAAAAATACAAACGAAAGCATGCAGCAGAAGTCATGCAAACAAGATATTTACCATTTCCCTCCACCTCTTTTTGTCTCTTTCTTTACAGAGCTACTTGTGTGTGGGGGGGGGGGATATAAAGAGCCATGAGACAGAGAGCAACTCACCCTGCTTCTGTCTATCTTCCCCCTAAACGTCTTTGTCTCCTCATTCCATCATCTCCTCACCTCCTTGTCTCCTACACCCATCCACCCCCATCCAATCAACCCCAGTGGTATGGTGTGCTATGGTCCGTACATCCTTCTTCCCCACGCCCGTCTGTCTGCACTAGACTGAATCAAAGAGGAGAGAAGGCTCATGGGTATAGTTATCTGTCTGCCTGTGTGCATTTTTTGCAATACGTGTGTTTACATGTGTATGCATATGTCTTTGGGGGGATTACTCACGCTAACTAAAACATCTTCCTCTGTAGTTTCCCTTTGGTCGGTATTAAACAGTTATGTTTAATGGCTTCTATGGAATCATAATAGAACAAGTCAAATCTGACGGAAGACACAGCATATCTTTCTTTGGACCTATCCAGAGATTCTGTGTCTTTGTTGCATGCAGTGTGAGTATTACGGGATCAGATTACTTACCTTTTGTTGGGACGGTTGTTCACCCATGGCCTGGCAGAGAGGAGTGCTGGGGTGGTGTGAGGATAACCCCTGACCTCTCTCCCCCTCTAGGGGTCAAAAGAGGGGTGTGCTCCCAGATCAACCACTTCCCGGAGGACGCGGACTTCGACCACGACGGGGCAGAGTACGTTCTACGTAAGTCAAAACCTCCATGCACCAACATCTGCTGTTTTGCAGAAGAAGATCAATACCATAGGATAGTGGTGGTTTAGTCTCACACATCAGACTTTAGATAAAACATCTAAAGTCGGATAGCGCGTAATTGGGGACACTGTAACAGGGAACACAAAGCACTAGTAAACCTTTCCTGGTGGGAAGACAAGCTAAAACATCCTGTCCAGACACCAACGCTCTTAGAAAAAGTGTCTGTCAAACCATCACCATGAATGGTGGCCGCTGTAGTAATACAACAAACAAGGCGTAACCTTGCCCATTTCCGTTTTCTTGTTTCCAGCACAGGCTCTCTGCCATCTCCCCCTGAGATTCTGCTATAACGTAGTAGGACTGCTGGATCCAAGATTAGGGGGTTAGGGTTTGAAGCTGAAGCGCTCTGTTTGAACCCTAATGTCCACGGTCTACCTGTAGTGACCCTTGAGCAAGTTGATTAACCTTTACCTGCTCATTAACAAATATTATATCATATATATATATATATTAATATTGTATTAATATTTCGAATAAATGTTTTAACTGCATGTGGCTTTGGATAAAAGCATGTGCTATATATAAAATAAACAATAGAACAATATGAACCATTTTTTTGGTTCTTCAATGTTGCACTGCTCTTTATTACTTTTGAAGTCTGGAGTTTGCATTGTTATTTGTGCCTCTACTGTGCATGAATTAAACATGGAACAATGTGCATGGCAAGTCAAGGGAGAGCAGTTGGCCTAGTTCATAGCCAGTGCCCTGCAGTGATAACTTCCTCCTCTTGATACGGTGCATGTGTGTGCCCGCGTAAACGAGAGAATAGTTTTTGTTTACAATATTGCAGACATTTTGCTGGCATTTCGGTGGCATTTTCCCTCCAGTGGCCTAGTTGTTCTAGATGAGAAAATAGTGTTAATGTGCATGCGTGCACATGCATGAACAGACATGCACACACACACACACACACACACACACACATGCACACACACACGCACACACGCTCGGTCATTGATGATGACCGTGTGTGTGACCTATGGGCATTGTAGGGCACATAGTGCCCTACATATTCTTCCATTGTCCTTCACTGTATTCTGTTTCTTCTTTAAAGTCCCATTACTCTTTACTCATAGCTTGGCATCATTTAGTGCCTTTATCCTGCACATCGTTAACAAACTTACAGTAAAAAAACAAAAGATTATGTAAAAGCTTTCTGTCAATATGTGGTCTACTGAAGTGTGTAATTACTTCCACCAAATGATCAAACAGTGGATTATTCCATGTGGCTTCGGGCTATCATGTGTTTCAAAGGGGTTGAGTCAAAGGCGATAGTGTATGATGGATACTTGAACTGTTTAACACTGTCTCTCTCACTTAGACTCTCTTCTTTGTCTCTCCAGGGGTGGTCAGGGCCTCCAACATCTTCCCTATCCTCAGTGCCATCCTCCTGCTCATGGGAGGGATGTGCATCGCTGCTAGCCGTTTCTATAAGAGCAAGAGGAACATTATACTGGGCGCTGGCATTCTCTTTGTGGCTGCAGGTATAGCTTGTGTATTTATTTATATCCATACGTTGCTGGCTTGCTGGCGTCTATGCTTGCATGAGTAATGGCGCAGCCGTCAGGGATTTTGTGTGTGTGTGTGTGTGTTTCTGTGTGTGTGTTTCAGTGAATGCCTACATGCATGCATGTCTGCCTTTAAATGCATGGGTGATCTGAAAATGTCTTGAAATCCTATCCAAACAGATTATGTTTTCTTTGTCTTTTTCGAGTGTGACCTGATTTGTTTCATTTTTGTGTCTCAACTTGTGTTTAGACTTCAAGATCTCCCTTTATCTTTTTAACTTTTATGTTTGTCCATTTGATTAATCGATAGTTTAATCTAAGATGTCCTAAAATCCATGCTGGCCTATCTCTAATGTTTATCACTGTTTTAAGTGGCTCCATGTCAGCTTGTGTTGGGGCGACTCCAGCTAACCCATCTCTGGTCCCTCACTCTCTCTCTCTCTCTCTCTCTCTCTCTCTCTCTCTCTCTCTCTCTCTCTCTCTCTCTCTCTCTCTCTCTCTCTCTCTCTCTCTCTCTCTCTCTCTCTCTCTCTCTCTCTCTCTCTCTCTCTCTCTCTCTCTCTCTCTCTCTCTCTCTCTCTCTCTCTCTCTCCCTCTCACGCCCAGGTCTGAGTAACATCATCGGCGTCATCGTGTACATCTCGGCTGCCCTGGGGGACATCTCTCCCAAGAAGGACGAGGACAAGAAGTGGCAGTACTCCTACGGCTGGTCCTTCTACTTTGGGGGTCTCTCCTTCATCATGGCCGAGATGGTGGGCGTCCTGGCCGTCAACATCTACATCGAGAAGAACAAGGAGCTGCGCTGCCGCTCGCGCACCGACCTCTTCAAGAGCACCACGCACGCCATGCTGCGCCTGCCCAGCTACCGCTTCCGCCGCCGCTCCCGGTCCTCGTCCCGCTCCACCGACCCCTCGCGCTCCCGGGACCCGTCGCCGGTGGGCGGCGGGGGCAAGAACTTCGGGTTGCCCCCCTCGGCGCTCCTCTCCCAGGGTCCCATCTCGGTGTCCACGCTGCCCAACCCCCACTCCCGCTCGCACGCCGCGCTGGCCGGCGGCGACATCTCCCTCTACACGCTGTCCCGCGACCCCAAGCTGGCCGGCCTGCCGCCCATGTACGGCACGGTGGACCGCGCCACTCTCTACCAGCTCCACAACTGCTTCTCCAAGGACGGGGTGGGGGGAGGCGGAGGAGGAGGAGGCGGAGGAGGGGGAGGCGGAGGAGGGGGAGGAGGAGGAGGAGGAGGTGGGGTGATGATGAGCGGAACGCTGCCCTCTCTCAAGTCCCACAACCCGGCCAACTCTGGCTCCAACGCGCCCATGGGTAACTCGGTGGGCTCAGGCCCCCCGCCCTTCTCCTCCTCCACGGTGGAGAGGGAGCGAGGTATGGGGACCCAGGACAGGCTGAAGGGCGATCGAGAGAGCAACTCTAACACTCTGAATAGGAAGACCACGCCCGTGTAGGGGAGCTGAGGGATCCCAGAGGAAGGGAGAGAGGAGGAGGAAGGGAGAGAGAGAGAGAGAGAAGGAGAGAGAGGATTGGTAACAGTAGGAGAGCGAAGATAAAACGCAAGAGGTGTGCGCTAGTGTTTTTGTAGTGCTACAGGGTCAGGGAATAGGAGTGGAAAAATGCTGAATTGTTCAATCTCTCCCTTTATGTTCACTGTCAATGAATTAGTGTACTCACTCTCACAGTGAGCATTAAAATAAAACATAAGTAATAACAAGTGATAATAACAACAACAATGAACTCTCACAATAAAACTATTTTGATATTTTAACGCGCTAGAAATGATTTATTTTGTTAACGATCAATCGCAACTAACCTTGGGCTATTTACGAAAACGTTCCACGTATTTTCCGTGCAATACTTCTTGCTGACTTAACTCGATAATCTTTGTTGTTGTTGTGATTATTCTTAGCGTTATTACGAGCTAGCTACGTTTGAATCACCTTTTGGGTTTTTTGGAATGAAATTTGAATCTTGATTTTTCTTGACGACTTTTACTGTGAATTTCTTCCATGCAAAGCCACTGGGACGCTCGGTGGGCTACGTAACTGTGTCAAAGTGTCAAGCATGAGTGTGCACAATTTATGAGTGAATGAGAGGTGTATTTATTATTATTATTATTAGTAGTAGTATCAGTATTAGTATTAGTATTATTATTATGAATAATATTATTCTTGCATTTTATTTTTCAATTTTAACATGAAGTAAGATGTGAATACTGTACATTGTCTTCCAATATTGTTACCAGATGAAATGCAACAATAACATGAGCGACTGAGCAAACTTTTGTGTTATTACAAAGTCTTGAGATTTTATTTTATTTTATTTTATATGGTTCTCTGTTAGTCTATTTTCCATTCTACTCAGTGTAAACGGTAGTACTTGTAGCTGTAGTCGTGTTGAAGATGTTTGTTCTTTGGGCATTAACTGAAACCTCTGACTTGAGAAAGAAGACAAAAGAAATAGACTATATTTGTACAGAATCAGGTAAAAGTTGTTGCCTGAGCAGAATAACAAAAAAAAATCATGTTTTCTAAGGAGAGTCCCAAAGTGAGTTCTTCTGAACCGAAATGCAACTTAATATTTTCAAACACATTGGCAAAAAAATATCTCTCTCTTTCTCTCTCTCTCTCTCTCTCTCTCTCTCTCTCTCTCTCTCTCTCTCTCTCTCTCTCTCTCTCTCTCTCTCTCTCTCTATATATATATATATATATATATATATATATATATATATATATATATATATATATACATATACTATCTGTATGTGTGGTGTAGAAAAGTGTTTTAGAAAACACAACAGAAGAGAAAATCTTTCAAAGCGAGACATGTACATTGTAATTTACGCATACATATATTTGCAAAGCCTATAGATACTTTCTTTGGGACCCTGTTGAAACAGAGTACATAGGAGGGGGGGCGTTTTGGTTCCTGTGTATGCGAGTACGAGTCTACTCTGGGGGGCGAGAGGAGGGGCGGCGGGGGGGGGGGGGGGGGGTCGTGGTCATCCCCACCCTGACTCCTCCCTCTTGACCTCTTGACCCAGCTTATATAAGGTCATACCATGAGCGGTTTCCCCCTTCGACGTCACATGACAGGAAAAGGACCGACCCAATACCATCCACGAAGAGCATCACCCCCCCCAAAAAAACATCCTGAAATCCCCCACCCCCCATAAAAAGAAAGATGATTTCACTGTGCTTCCCCATCCCTCTGTGACCCCCCCCCCACCATGAACCCCCATGCAGTGGAAGATCTGTTCTGTTTGTGTTGAATGTACACACAATGTACACACCATGGGGGCACGCGTCTCCTCCTCCTCCTCTTCTCCTGGAGACATGGCGAGCGCCTGCAGACCTGGGGTCGGACCATTGACAAGCCGCTGTTCTAGAAACGGAGAAACAAATCCACCAGATGCTTCCAGATTCAAACATTTTTATTTGTTTGATTTCATTTGAGAGAAAGAAGAAGAAGAAAAATGTGACTAAAACTGCACACAGATAGCATTTATGTGGGCAATATGAATAGTATGTAGTTCAGAATAGATATATCTAGACAATGATTATGGTTTATCTAAATGTGTGATAAACTCAAACACTGTATTGCACGACATTTATAAAAAAAAACGTAATAACAGATATATTCACAGACTGTTGTTTTTTTATTTTCTCTGTTTCATGCAAGCACACTCAAACACTGATCATATACATGTTTACACAGGGGTGTTGTCTGTCATCTATACTTGGCCTATAGTCACATTCACTTTCAACTGGGAATAGTTTACTGTCATAATTAGAGTTTGTAAGACACAAAAATACTGAAATGTGAACGTACATACAGTACAAACTAGTTGTAGTTGTAGTTTCTTGTAGTTGTAGTTAGTGCCTCAGGAAAATAATATGCACACCCAGTGTGAAATAAGGCTCTGTTCTCACAGTGCTTTGGCTCAGCATGACTCTGCGGTCGGCGCCAAGCAGACCATTCTCTAGATCCGTGTGTCTGCCAAGGACATCTCTGGCAGTATAAAAAGAAAATCATTTTAATGTCAAAAGCAATAGGGGGTTGGGGTCTCAGGAGAGGCAAGGTGATCTGTCAGCATTGGTGGGCTTACATCTAGTGGATGGAGGGGGGTTAGGATGTCTGTGAGCCTATGATTACCAGAGGAGCCCCTCTGTCCCGGGGGGGACAGAGGATGCCATTCCCCATCATCGCCAGGCTAACTGAATATTGTCCCACACTCGACAAGAGGTTTCTGGGTTAACGAAGCAAACTTCAGGTCAAACCATTAAAAGGGAAATATATGTTTTTGGATGCTGGTCATTTCATTTCACCCAACATGAAGGAAGCAGATGGGATGATATACATGACAATGTCTTCCAAGGAAGTCACTCACATTGGGAGGGAAGATGTTTGACAGGTCAGCCTGATCACTAGGTAGTGGCGGAGCCATAGTAGTGGTGGTCTGTGGTAAAACAGGAAGCCTGCACAGCACAGAAATCATTTCAATTGTTAGGGGGGGAAATAAATTAGAGGACTGACTTTTTAATGGGTTTTATATAGCTTTTTTTGCATTCATAGAAATTTTAAAAGCAATACTTCTTAATTGTCTTATAAGGGATACATCACAATGTGCATTGTGGCTCAGATGGCTTTTCAAGATCACTTTTCAGACTTTTGTCTCGAGGTCTAAATTGTCCTTTCTTTTTAATACAAACCTGTATTTAAAAAAGTGTAACAGACATCCACTGCTGTAGGATTTAACCTTGAGCAATAAAATAGTCATAATCTAGAGATTCCTTGGGCTTATTACCATGGAAACATGCAACAGCAGTGGTCAGACCACTTGCCATTCCCCTTAGAGTTATTAAACAGCTATATATACATCTGGTATAGTGTGTCCTGTGTATTCAGTTTCTGCCGACTGGGAGGTAACAGACTGTTTGTGCTTTTGTGTATGTGTTTGTCTGTGTGGTTGTGTGTGTGTGTGTGTGTGTGTGTGTGTGTGTGTGTGTATGTATGTGTGTGGTTGCGTGTGTGTGTGTGTGCATGTATGTGTGCGTGCATGTGGGTCTGTAATCTGAGTGTATGAGCTATGACTATGCCAGCATGCTGGGCGGTTGGGGCAAGTGTGAATGCGGGAGGATTTTAGGACATCAGGGGCCTATAGGTTATAGCTTGGGTAGACGAGGGGAGGTGGGAGTGGGATGAGGTGTGTGTGTGTGTGTGTGTGCTGGGGGGGGGGTAGTAGGGGAGGTGGTAAGAGGGACAGGTCAGTGCAACTGTTGGGGTGTGGGCCAGCCGCGTTTGACCTGGAGACAGCACAGAGAAAGCTGTGGGCCCAGTAAGACAAGGAGGTGAGTGGCCAAGGAGGTTTGTGGAAAATGCCAGGGGGTACATACTTGGAATCCGCATATTAGATTTCCTAACCTCTGCAGCGACATGCACTGCAATGAGATCTTCACTAATTATAGAGGTAGAGCGGGAAAGAGGATAGGAGGAAGTTACTCTGGAGCTAGTGAGATGACATGGAGTCACAGCACTTGGAGATGGGTGAATGCCGAGCTTAATTGAAATTGACAAGTTAGCTTGTCAAACCCCTTCGACAAAAACGGCATGTGGGATACTTACCACACATGAACAAGAAAATACAATATAAACTGAAGTATTATGTACAATGTTTGGTAAAGTGTAATAAACACACTGATGAAGAGATTGGTATTTTAAAAGTGTATTTACAAAAATGTATTTTGTTGAAACATAGACAGTGTCAATCCGACACATTGTATCATTCATATTTCGTAACATTTCTTTGTATAAATCTGTTTCTATAATATTCATAACACAAAATCGAATTACTATTGCATAGAACATGAAGTATTGCATTGAACAGTGAGTTAGATGGCAGGACCTAGCATGAAGCTTAGCATAAAGCAGGAAAAACTGCTTCTGTGAATATCCTCAGGATTGCATAGTTCAACAGGTTTTGACCGGCACCTTTTGAATAGATTGAAACTTTAGTGATTTACACAATATATGCTGAAAAATACCACAATTTTGCAGTGTTATTTTACATGACCCTTACCTGATAGTTATTGACTGCTCCATCTGTCATGCAACCACCGTGTCAACTAGTCACTCAGTCAGTCAGTAAAGAAATAATTCAGTCACACCAGTGGAGCTTCTATTTAAACAAAGACTACGACCTGATTCTCAAACCCACATTTTAGGGCCTTGGCAGTGTTCTTTGTGTTTCAATGTGTTTATCACCATCATCATCATCATCCCCATCCCCATCCCCATCACCATCATAGCTCTTCTTAAGACCTCAAGAAGGCAGCAAGTGCCCCGTTTCATCTTCATCACAACCCCCCACACCCCATCTCTCTTACACCGCATCATTACCACCATGCGCCTTCCCCAAAACAAAATAAAAGCACATGGAGGGGCCTCCACCCGCCCAGGACTAGGTGCTGCTCTCCTGCTGTGGCAGGCACCTCTCCCAGGGACTGCAAGGGAGGGAGAGGAGGAGGAACAAGAGACCGCCCACGATGAGGATACCCCCCGCCGAGCCCACGCAGCCCACAGACCAGGAGAGTTCATAGGTCACGGGTACAGAGTGGTCAGAGTCGAGTAACCCCAGTACCGAATGGTGGAACACCAGGACGGAGATGAGAACCAGTACACCTGATGGGAGGGGCCATGAGGAACAGAGGGAGAGAGAGAGAGAGAGAGAGAGAGAGAGAGAGAGAGAGAGAGAGAGAGAGAGAGAGAGAGATAGTGAGGGAGGGAGAGAGAGAGGGAGAGAGAGAGCGAGTGAGACAGAGAGTGAGAGAGGGAGATAGAGAGAGGGAGAAGGAGAGGGAGAGGGAGAGGGAGAGGGAGAGGGAGAGGGAGAGGGAGAGGGAGAGGGAGAGGGAGAGGGAGAGGGAGAGGGAGAGAGAGGGAGAGAGAGAGCGAGTGAGACAGAGTGAGAGAGAGTGAGAGGGAGAGGGAGAGGGAGAGAGGGAGAGACAGAGAGACAGAGAGATAGGGGGAAAGACAGATTAAATGCATAACATTATCATGTGTTCAGGATAGTGTAGAGATTATTATCAAAAAACTCTATGGTATATTGCAGAGGTGTGAAAATAATCGAGGAAGGGCACAGACACACAAACACAAACACAAACCAGCATCCTATTTGATCTACACAGCAGCAGGTCCCACCTGACAGGGCGAAGCAGAAGGAAGCTGGCTTCAGGAAGAACTGGACTCCTTTGCTCAGGGACATGATGATGCAGATGGAGCCCATCGCCATCATGGCCAGACTCAGCAGAGCCAAGATGGCCGCCGCTAAATTGAGACCTGAGAAAGAGAAATTACACAGATATTCAATACCTGTAGTAGAGTATGTGTTCAGCTTTCAAACCTTTCCTACTCCTCTCTCAAACCGTAACCACAAACCCTTACTTTGTCAAAACTGTAACTATATTTCTACTATTATTACTACTAATATTTTGTAGTTAACAAAATGAACAGAACAGAAGATTGCTGATTCAAAAAGCAAAACCCCAATTGCTTTTAAGATAGTTAACAAAGGTTAACTGCTATTTATGAATGTAGGCCAGTGTGTTGTGAGGTGGGGTTGGAAAGATGCATGTTAGAAGGAATCCAGGCAAGAAGCAACGAGTGGGGATGCGACGGAGTAAAGATTGTATCTTACTGTTTGTTGTCTTCTTGAATATGACCGCATTCTCACCAGACGTGAAGAATTTGAAGTAAGTGCAGTTGGTTTCTGTGGGCAAAGGGACAGTGATCAGATAGACAACTTAGGTTAAACTTTAGACACACACACACACACACTCATATGGACTCACACATACGCACACACACACACATGGACACCCACACAGACACATTTGCACACACACACACAAACTTGTATGAGTGGTTGCTGGTCCTGTGTGATGTGCATCCTATGCCTCTGTGCACTCTGTCCTCCTCCCAGGCATCCTCCCTATTTATATCTTGTGAGGAGCAGGAGCTGAAACACCCAGAGACACATTGTGTCCACAGTCCTCCACACACACACACACACCCACACACACACACACACACAATCACACACACACATAGACACACACGCAAACAAAGACAAGACACACACACACGTGCATACACACACACATACACACACAGACACATGCACAGGACACCAACCCACACACACCCACAGACACACACACGCACACGCACACAAACACATGCATACACACATGCACACACATTGCATCCACGCACTACCACCACAAACACATGGACACAACTTGCATCCCCTCTTTCTCTCTCTCTCCCTTTCTTTCTCTGTCACATACACACACACACACACACACACACACACATATACAACACACACGCACATACACACACACACACACACACACACACATACACTGCACCCACAAACACACAGTGCCAATATGGCACGGCCAGAGACAGCGAGACACAGTGGAGGAAACACAGAGGGTAGATGAAAGACAGGAGGACCAGAGAGGAGGACAAGCAGGCAAGGAGAGGAGTAGCAGGGCAGATGGAGGAGGCCAAGAGAGGAGGGGAGGGAAGAGAGGAGAGGAGGGGAGGTCACGGGGGGGAGGAATGGTGAGTAGCAGCAGGGCAGATGGAGGAGGAGCAGGGGCGAAGAGAGGAGAAGTGGAGACGTAAGGGAGGAGGAGGAGGAGGAGGAGGAGGGGGAGGAGGAGGTGGTGGTGGTGTAAGATATGGTGAAGGCATGGACACACATGGAGGGTCTCAGGAGGAGCTGAAGGAAGAACTCAGAGAGATGGGGGGCAGATGGAGGGGAGGGGAGAGCAGGGGATATATATATATATAGAGAGAGAGAGAGAGAGAAAGAGAGAGAGAGAGAGAGAGAGAGAGAGACAGAGAGAGAGACAGAGACAGAGCCACAGATGGAGAAGGAGGCGAAAGGAGCAGGCAATGGGGGAAGGGGGGGTTGGTGGGCCGGTGGGCCGGTGATGCGGTGACGGTTAATACTGCAATACTGCACGCACACACTCACACAGACACACACTCTCACACACACACTCTCTCTCTCTTTTTCTTTATCTCTTCCTCCTCTGCACCTCCTTGGTCGGCCCTTCTATATTTAGACAAAAACTGTGAAGTGGTCAGATTCCGCTTGGCTTCATAAGTGCATAGTGATGACTTTCACCTAATGAATACTAAGATGGCCACGTGCACACACACACACACACAAACAAACGCACACATGCCTGCCCCGGAATGTAAACACTTAAACACTCTCACAGAACATGATCCACCATTTAGACACAAAAGCCCTTCTTACTAGAATAATGCCCAACCAATCTTTCCCATCCATCAGCTGTGTGTCCTTAACTGTTGTACAGAAGGAGCTTCTGTGTGTGTGTTTCTGTCTCCCTCCCTGCTGGGGCTACAGTCACCCAATAAGCATGTCTGTCTCTGGCAGCCTATTAAGATGCATAGCCGGTCCTCAGATGACAGGCAGGCCATCAGCCCAGCGTCTGTGCCAGTGGATGGTAGCCAAAGGCTTGTAAACAACACGAACGCGAACCAGAGAATCCACAGACGGCAAAAACGGTTGTTTTCGTCCTCCAAACATGACCAGTGCATATTAACTGTGGCAGGCGGTGTGGGCCCAACAGTGTGTTCAGAAGTGTAAGGTGAAGAAAAAAACAAAATAAGGAATTGCAAGAGGAGCTGTGCAGGCTTTTTCACAGGACACCCACGGACCATATTCCAGGCATGGCCGCTTATCAACTGCCTTCATTAGCAGAGACAGCTGAAGAGAATTAGGCAGATAAATATTTAAACATCGGATCATTTGTGTTCTGTATGTGACAGCGGTATATAAATCCACATGCTGCATATATCTCTGCATCTCTGTCTCTGTCTCTGTCTCTGTCTCTGTCTCTGTCTCTGTCTCTGTCTCTGTCTCTCTCTCTCTCTCTCTCTCTCTCTCTCTCTCTCTCTCTCTCTCTCTCTCTCTCTCTCTCTCTCTCTCTCTGTTTGTGCTGCTTTGTGAGTTAAATATTCCCTGTCTGTCTGTGGTTTCTGATGTTGTGACGATAGAAGCGATGCTTGCTGAGCCTGCCTGTCTGTCTCTACGTTCTTCCAACATTACCTGCCTTCCCTCCGTCTCCGCACTATCTTCCCAGACAGAAATGGGTCATTGTGCAGCTAAGCTAAAACAGACACACACACACACACACACACACACACACACACACACACACACACACACACACACACACATACACACACACACTGAGAGGACCTAGCAGAAGTGGAGTGGAATGAATGGTGAGTGCATCACCAACGTGCTGTCACAGCACTATACACAGAGCGTTATCAACACTAATAAAGTTGGGGGCCTGTCGTGTGCTTGTAATCTGAACAACGGTTTATACGCCCGCCGTCAGGCCAGCCTCCGAGACAATATTCAGTAGTGGCCCCCCTTGGCAGTAGGAGAGTTCGACTTCAAGCACGTCACAATGTTTCACTCCACTGGATCACTTTCTTTAATAACTTAATTTGCACATTATCTGTAGGATGACCTAGATGCATACATATTCAGGCATGCCGCATGTAAACAACTCTGTGGCTGGCTATCCCCCTCCTTAGGATTATTGTACAGCCACATACAATCACAGGGCGCTCCAAGATCCCTTAAAATCGTGAGGTGACCCACTGATACGTCTGAATACTGGACCATAAGGGGTGCTGAGATCTTTGAGTTCCACTCCAACGTGAATGCATAACCGCTGCCATCCCTATTTTTGCCAGCCTTTGGAGGAAATGCGTATATTTTATGGACTTAGGTTTACAGCTGCATTCATATTCCCAGAGTGCATCCAAGACATTAGTCATGCCCAATCATTTTCAGATCAGTGATAAATAACAAAGATACATTCCATTTCTTCCCGATAATGTCATCAACTAACTTGCAAGCAAACCAATTGGAATGGGCATGATGTGGCGTTGTAGTGTTGTGTTCAATTTCATGTTGATAATCTTAAGTCTTGTCTTCTGACATTCAAGACTTCAGTTTGGAGAAAGGCAAGGACATGGGTGAAAGATATAGATCAACATTCCCTTCTGAATGATGACCTCCTCCTCCTAGTTTTAAGATAGACGGACCAACAGACAGACATACACGTAGATGGCACAGAACTAAATGCAAACGGATGCTCACCTCCGCGTAGCTCAGTGGGCCCGCAGCTGCTCCTTTGCGGGTCTATTTCGTCCAGAGACAGCGTTTTGACACAGCCCTTCCACAGGCCATAGTGGGCCACCTGGCACGTCTGGTTGCCCATGAGGTACTTGGGCTGCGCCAGCTCCGCCCAGAACTCCGTGCCGACGCCCAACACCGCCAGGGTCACGCCCACGATGGACAGGAAGAAGGCCAGCTTGATCTTTCCCTCCAGGCTGTCGCTCATCTTCTGACGCCTCGGACCACCCCGCACACCTTTGACCCCCCCTACGGCCCCCAGACCACCACCGCCGCCCGCCACCCCCATGCGACCATCCTCGTCCTGCTGCACAAAGAAGTTGGACCACATGGTGTGTTGTGATGGAGCGACCTGAGTCCAGGGTACAACTGACACTCAGATAAGGAGGGATCCGCTACGAGTTCAACCCAATGACAAGAGACCAAAAACTTAGCAGAAAAACAAGTGGACAAAAAAAATTGGTAAAAGAAAATGTACTAAATAAAATTAAAAAAGGGGTTGGGATAGATACCGTAAATGTGAGTTATCAAAACGAAATTATACAACGAGGAGCATTTGTCCTGTGTGGTGAACTGACTAGAAGAAATGTAGGAATCGTAAATGTTTTCTTTAAGGAATAATGACAAGATGGGGAAGTGGGTGGGTGGGGGGGGGGGGGGGTTGGAGGGAAGCTGGAGCCTGGAAGAAGACACAGGAGAGGATCCAGGAAGCCAAGCTGAGTCTGTCCAACCCTACAAAGGAAATAAATGAGAGAGAGAGAGAGAGAGAGAGAGAGAGAGAGAGAGAGAGAGAGAGAGAGAGAGAGAGAGAGAGCGAGAGAGAGAGAGAGAGAGAGAGAGAAAGAGAGAGAGAGAGAGAGAGAAAGAAAGAAAGACAGAAAACATATGTTTCACAATAACACCATCATTGCATCATCTTAATTACCATATTCCTCTGCCAACTCTTTATCTACCTACTCTCGCTCGCAAACTCCACCTGAAAGCTGAAAGGCAACAATAGGCGAGCCATATGGCGTTCCCCAGCGAGGCCCAGTGTCCGGTTTGGAACAGAAAGCAAAAAACGCATGGAATGATGTCCACTTCAGAGAGGAATTTCAGCCAGAATTTTTGGTTGGAAATACAATGAGCGCTGCTGCAGCTGGATGAGAAGGGTGGGGGGTGTGGGGGTCCAGCCGACTCTTTCAGAAGTACCCACCAGCGTGTCTCTCTGGCTCAGGCACAGATCCCTTGAGCTGGGAGGAATGAGGTAGCACCACAAATACATCCCCTGTACCGCATCTACCGGGAAACACCAGGGCTGGAAGTGGGTGTGCATGCACATTTTTGTGTGTGTGTGTGCGCGTTTGTGTTTGTGTGTTTGTGTGTGTGCTTGTGTGTGCGTGCATGTGTGTGTGTTCTCCCATGGTAGTGTATGTAAGTGAACACTTTATAGTGTGTGTATACATGTTTTGATTGGTGTGTGTGTGTGTGTGTGTGTTTTATCTTCATTTGTACGTGGGACCAGGTGTTTACATGTTCTTCCAAACAGAGCTTGGAGGTCATGATGGGCTTTAACAAAGCGCCCGCCCCCCTAACCGGACCACCCAGAAATATAAAAGGTGATAATTCATTGTGACAGAGTGGGGGGGGGGGGGGGGGGGGGGGGGGGGGGGGGTTACAGTAATTAACTCTGTGACCGCAGCCACATGGCGGGTCAGAAACTGAGGACACTGAGCCTGCACAGGAAGCAGTCCGCACCAGAATAGCAGGTCAAATACTGCAGGCAGCACGCTTAATGCAGAGCTTGGTGCTAACAGCATCTCACGGTCCAGTTTCATGTTTCACCCTCATTGGCAGACCGCACACACCTATTAACGGCAAAGTGCCTCCTCCTCCAACAACCATGTTTGACTTCACGTCAGCTTCTTTCTTAAAGAAAAGTCTGTTAAGGGAACGTAGTAGCTGACGTCATGTGGGACGACTCGCCATGTCCCGGGATTGGCACACTCGTCCACGCACGGGAGTGCATGGACGTCTCATGAGAATCTCAAGGCTTTGGCAGATGACAGCCAAATTAGTGGTAATTAAACTCCTCCCCTGACGTCAGCCACAATCAGCCACAGCGTGACCGCTTAGGTCAGAGAATACCAGCCCGCCTCCACCACAGAGGGAACACACAGGCTGCATGGGATCTCACACTCTTGTTAGTCATATTGAAATGTTGCCTATTTTTTGATATTGCAACAACTCCCCCCACCACACTGTGGCACATTTTAGCAGATGAGCAGTTTGTGTGAACAACACGCACTGAGGGACACATTTCTTCACAAGGTGAAAACTTAGATTCTGTGAAAGTTATGAAATCTATCTGGGTGTTGACTGTCTCAACCGACCAACGACGTGCCCCGGTACGTGACAGATGAAACGTGGGAACACACGAAAACTAACAAGTTAAGTGATGGCACATAAACAACAAATAAAAAATGAGTCTGACCTGTTGCATGCACGTTGGTCGGTTTGAAGCTTGGAACTAATAGAGAGGGAGAGTGGCGGAGCGAGATTTGGAGAGAGAGGGGGAGAGGGAGAGAAAGAGAGAGAGAGAGAGAGAGAGCGAAAGAGAAAGAGAGAGAGCAAAAGAGAGAGAGTGAGAGGGAGAGAGCGCGAGCGAGAGGGAAGCGGAAAGGGGTGGGATGAAGGGAGGTTATGGAAACAGAGTGTAAGAGGGGAGGCGGACACTAGTGGGTGGGTTGATGGTACCGTTGATGACAGAATGTGTGTGATTCCCGGAGTCTGCACAGTATGTACACAGTGCCTGTATGCGTTAACCATGAAGGACTCTATTGATATTGGATCGATTGGATATGAGCATGGCCACAGCAGGCACAAATCCTGCTTTGTGATAAAGGTGTGTGTGCAGGGACACACACTTTCATGGCAGCCTTCCTCTGCGTTGATAAAAAAATAAGGTTAACATCAGTTTTGTATATTTAATGTTTGTGTGTGTTTATCTTTGTGCGTGTGGGTCAGTGTGTGTGTGTGTGTGTGTGTGTGTGTCTAGGGGGTATGTATGTGTGCAGTATCTCTTAATGTGTGTGTGTATGTGTGCGTGTGTGTCCGTGCGCGTGTGTGTATCTATTTTTGACACACACCTGTTAATGACATTAAGCAAGGCAGGGGGAGGAGCCTGTGTTTAAATAAGAGCGGACCAGGACAGCCACATATAACGTTATGTTAGGAATAGGAAAGTGAAAACTGACAAAGGGAATTCAACAACTGTGAAAAGGGAGAGATACAGAAAAGAAAGGTGGAGAGAAAGACACAAAGAAAGAGACTTTACAGTGGATAGATCAACCGTCTCAAATTACAACCAAAAACAGAAGGATGTGAACTCTTCTGCGTAACTAACATACAACAAGCCTGCATGACATTTTCATGCAAGCTTTACATCACGTTGGAGCTGAACTAAGTTAATCGGTTTAAATGAAAGCAGTTTATAAGTGTGTAAGTAATCAGCAGATTCTCTCGACAGAAAGAACGTCCGGAGGGGTGTGTGTGTGTAAGGAGAGAGCCACAACACTAATGGTGTAGGCATGGGGAGGGGCTGACAGAGAGACTCTGTACAGTCAGTCCTAGAATCAGTACAGACTCCTGGAAAGCTTCACTCTCTACCCCGCTCTGCTTGGCTGTTCCCCTGGCAGGCTTGCCCCTCACACACGTGGCAACCAGAGAAGAGAGAGAGAGAGAGAGAGAGAGAGAGAGAGAGAGAGAGAGAGAGAGAGAGAGAGAGAGAGAGAGAGAGAGAGAGAGAGAGAGAGAGAGAGAGAGAGAGAGAGAGAGAGAGAGAGGAGAGAGAGAGAGAGAGAGAGAGAGAGAGAGAGAGAGAGAGAGAGAGAGAGAGAGAGAGAGAGAGAGAGAGAGAGAGAGAGAGAGAGAGAGAGAGAGAGAGAGAGAGAGAGAGAGAGAGAGAGAGAGAGAGAGAGAGAGAGAGAAAGAGCAAGAGTGGGGGGGGGGGTACAGAGGTGGAAAGGGCAGGAGGGGGGAGTGGAAGAAATGAGGGAACGTGCATGAAAGGAAAACCATTGTAGTGGAGGAGTGAAGGGCAGTTGAAAGCTGTTGAATTTTAAATTCTGCGATGACAACTCACGCACACACGCACATACACTGCACACACACACACACCGTTAGCTCTCTTCCTCTGGTGTATGTATGTATGTATGTATGTATGTATGTATGTATGTATGTATGTCTCTGGGCATGCATGCACAGTATATATATCTAAGTGCACGTTTTTCTATGTTTTACAGTGAGCCTCACCTCCCATCCACGACAGATTGTAGCTACATGATGGCCACGTTTATTACACGGATGACAAACATCTCCTTTAAGCATATTTGTGTCTTATCTTTACCTTTCCAAATGACCAATCTTCTAAGTGTTAAGCCTATGTGTCCAGCTGTGCCTCCTGTCCCATTATTAATGAAGAGATAGTCTCCTCCTCAGACAATCTGGACTCATTAATAATACACAGTATGCTGATGTGTGCCATCTTCCGGCTCAACCCTACACATCCATCAGAGAACGTCCCCTCAGCCCAATGCGCTGAATTCAGCATCAACCTGTACTGTGCAACGCACTCTTGCACTCGTTCACCAAGAATTCAAAGGCATGCGTGTGCAGACGCCGCTGACATACACACACACACACACACACACACACACACACACACACACACACACACACACACACACACATTCATACACAAAGCAATGCATTCATCCCCTTCTTACTGCATTATTTCAGTCATCTTTCGACTGATTCCTTCTCAACTGATTTTATGACACACACACACACACACACACACACTGAGCTACTGGCCTATATGTTGTAATCTATGCTAACATTAAAATGTTCTTCAGACATGTACATCTACCTCTGGTTTTCATTTTTGCCTTCTCCCAGTGCTGCAGTGTTCTATCGGTCTGAATGAAGATCAATTGGGAGGTGCTGCTAAGAATGACAATGACCATCTTTCAAGTGTTTTCCGCCACCACCGCTAGAGCACGGTATTGCGTCCAATCTGTATTGCAGTACCAGGGATGGGAGGAAGGGCTACCTCTCCTATTAGGGTATTAATATTGGGTCTTTCCAAATTCAAGGGTTGGGTTCTATACATCCATGGTTTGGTTATGTGGCACGGCTGTGTTCATTGAAAATGTTCCTACTATATGTAGGATGTTATTTCCCTCTGCATATGGCATTTTCATTGAGAGACGTCTGGTCTTTCATCTATGCCCATGGGGAGCATGTTAGCAAATGTGGCAGTGCTGCTGGGCAACTTTTGTGCAGTGGGGCGTAGCGAGGCGGACAGGAAAGGGCTGTATAGAGCTGACACCGAATATTATTTCAGAATTATTGCTGTAGAGTAGATGTGTTTTATAGGAATCCCCAATAGGCCAAGTCTCAAGTGAGCTATGGCTTTATTGGGCTTAGTTCGTGTTAGCACGAATGTCGACACTGCTGACAGAATATTATGGAACTCAAAAGCTTACCAATCAATATTGGCCGAGTTTATATAATGGCTGTTGTGTCCTTCATTTTAAGGCAGATGTTGTTCCATCCTGCAGTATATTAAACATACATCGTTAAACTCATGCGTCAGCGTTTCGTAAACAAAATGACAAAGGGCAAATATTAGCATACCAAAGGTTTTCGGTAAGGGGACGCAGTGAGCGTGAATGTCTCCCTCATTTGGATATGAAACCACAGAAAACTAGACTGCTGTTCACGTGGGAATTTAATGTACTATTATGTACTGAATGTGTATGTACATGTAAAGATGGATGTCAATGATAAATAGATATAAAACATTTATTAATCAGGCATTTGCAAGGTTTGAAAGGGTTACATTAAGTTTCAAGCTAGAAGATGATTATGAAGGTTGGAGCTGTCAAAGTAGAGATCAACTTGCTCTGTCAAGGACATAGGCCTACTAGGGTGTGCGCAAACAAAGAAGACATCATGTCAATTCAGATTTTAATCAACGGGTCAAAGGAAAATGGACAAACAAATGTTTCAGTCGTCGACAGAGTAAATCACATTTGTTGAGGGAAAAAAAAGACAGTGGTTTATAAAGCAAATGTCATTTCATAAGACTGATATTTCCTATTCACAAGTAATCAGTGAAAGCCAGAGGTTAAGCATGAACGTGAATATGAGGTTGGACATTTAGACATAGCAGTGTTGTCTCACAGTTGATGGGACATTTATAACCAGACATTAATTCAAGGAATACAAGATCCAGAAACAACTGTTGTTTAATCAGTTTCCCTGCTTTCTGGAATGCCAGAATTAGCAAGTTTCACTCATCCCTTTTTTGGGAAAACTGCCAACAAATCATTTGTCCATGTCTGCTAAAATGTAGTCTACCAGGATCAATCAGTCATCCTGCCAATTAAACTCCTGTCTTGTGCTGTATAATCAACATCTCTTCAATACCAACTAGGTCAGAAGTTCCCCTAACAGTTAGGATTCACGAGCAAGCTCAACAACGTGATTGGCCCAGGTCAAAGCTTCATGACAGACCACCTGCCCTAACCAAACAGGACACAGCAGTGGTATTGTACATTAACAGTTAGGGAGACACCAGCTAAATCTGTACATTGAAAACAGTCATATGATAATTGCCCACCCCAATGAGATGTGGTCATGCTATTAGAACAAACCCAGCATGTGTGAATCAACTCTTAATTCGTGCTCACAGACAGAGGGCTAGACAACAGTACACCATGAGCCATTTGTATTAGTCATGTGTTTATTTGGTCTTGTGAAAGAATCAATTCGCTTATAAAGGAGGAAATGAAAAAAAAATGGGTTCAACACATCTATTTTACATCCCGTATTTGTTGGGGGAACAAGAAAATTAAAACTGGAAATGCTTCATTTTGAGATGGTGAAATTTATGGAGATTCAGACGTCAAACTTAGACAGATGGCTAAGTGTATACAGTTGTATTTAGTCATTTTAAATGGACTTCGACATGAAAAAATTAACATTGAGGCTTTAAGGCCGGGAACAAACATACTCAATTTCAGTTTATACGCTTATGTTTTGGAATTCATCACTTTTATCGAGTTGTGTAGGACTCAATTGTAGGGAAAAATATGTTCCATCTTGCTTACAATGTTTCACAAAACATAGTCATTAAACAGTTTAAAACAAAAATACTTAAAGGAAACATAATTCAACACAGATGGCGTTACTTCACTGTTCTCTAGTTTAACGTCTAGACTATTGCCTGAATGTGGAGTGATTACAGATCAGGGTACTAAAACTAGGGAGGCTGGACAGTAGTTTTGAAGACTTAAAAAAAAAAAAATAGATTACATATCACGGTGCCTTCCTTTCACCCGATCACGATGGCATACATGAAGTAGATGACCTCGCTATATCTACATCAGAAGAACACACTGACAGACCCTCGCCTCTCCCAGTCATGTTAGGACTTATGAACCCGCCGTGTGATCCATCAAATCTCTGGGGCAGACTCAGCCAGTTGGATGTTTTTTCCCAGCTCAAGTTGCCCCAAAGCACTTAAAACAGGCTACCTCCACTTAAATACAAATCTTAAATTGTGGCACCCAGCCCACCCGCTCCCTCCCCACCCCAAATGACGCCCCATTTTTCACAAAGTATAAAAATCATTAACCCCATTCCTTAACCGGTTACTACACACACACAACACATTTGTCAAAAACTTGAACCCCATCCCACCCTCTTGGATTAGACAGAATATAAACCCCACCCCCCAATATGCTCTTCTGCCTCCAATTCCAGACCTCCCCTCTAACATTAACACTTGACATTTCACGTAGATCTCAAATGATAAAATGGGTATTTCCACTAGCCAAACGAGTAATAGGCCCAGATCTACTTGAAATGAAGTGCTGAGCGTATGACCTACATGGGCGATTTGGAATTTTCTGGTACACATCGTCTCCTTCCTTTCTCCCCCCCCCCCCCCCCCCCCCCCCCCCCCCCACCCCATCCTCTCTTTCCCGGCTACTTCTACCAGAAGTCTCGGCGGTGGTAGGCGTCTGGGTCGCAGTATTTGGTCACCACCACCCTGTTGGCAAACTTCCGACCGGTCAGGCCCTGCATGGCCTTCTGGGAGTCGAACACCGACATGAACTCCACAAAGATCTGGTGGGGAGCAAACCAAACGCGCACATATTAGGAGCTGGAGACAAAGAAAAGTATACCAGTTGTCGTCAGGTGGTCTTCCCGTGAACACGGCGCCATACCTTGCCGGTCCCGGGGACCTCCAGGCCGTCGACCGGGCGGGGGATCTCGATGCTCTTGACCTGGCCGTACTTGCTGCACTCTTCCCTGACGTCCTCCACAATCTCCTCATACTCCTCATCGTCCAGGAGCTCCTCCGGGGCCACCATGTTCATAAGACACAGCACCTCGGTGGGCAGGCCGCCCATTTGGGTCACGGAGCTGTTCATCAGGCCGGGCACCTGCAGCGTCACCGGGGTCTGGTTTATACTCGTCTGGGGAGGACACACAAACTGAGTCAATACAATGGTTCGTTCTAACGAACAGATCAATACAATGGCTAAGCAGAGCCTGAGATGTTCGTTCTAACGAACAGATCAATACAATGGCTAAGCAGAGCCTGAGATGTTCGCGTGTATTCAGCTACGGATAGCTCTACCTAATGTTGTTATGTCCGACACAGAACCGTAATGTAATGCATTTAGTATAAAAAAATATACAGAATAGCTGTTAGCGAGGAGAGGGAGAAGAAATTTAACTAATATGTACATATTGAACTTATATGTATTATGATGGAATTCAGCCCTATATATACACACATTAATAAAAAAATCTTCCAAACTAGAGGCGGACAGAGCCATTTCACTCTAAGCGTTTTGTCTGTATGAGACAGTCTCTCGTTGCTTCCATCTAGGCGTCTGTCTTACCAGAGTGGCGTCCTTGGATCCCACACTGGCTCTCTGGACCAGCAGCTTCTTGTCTCCAAGCTGCATGCCGTTCAGCCCTGCAATCGCCTGGAATCACAACACACGTTTAGAAAAAACACCCTTTGACTGGGAAAAAAAATATTGGCGGATTACTTGTTACTCGTAAAAGAAGCGTGTTAAGCTCATGTTAAAACCCAATGGGCAGGGATGCTGCCATGGTTACCTGGTCGTTGAGGTTGACGTCAACGTATTCACAGAAGGCGTATCCTTTAGAGAGGCCGGTGGCGCTGTCCTTCACCAGATTGAAGGCCTTCAGAGGACCAAATGATGTCAGCAGTTCCTTCACCTGGAAACGTTCACACATAGGAGTGGGGTCAATGGAGATGTATGAAGTACCAACACAACCACACCTGAATAAACAGGTTTGTCATGTAGTTTCACCTACATTTCAATGCAGACAAAAGTCACTCATCAGTATGGTTGCCATGAATGAACCATCTGTAGAATAACTGCGAATGACTCAAGCATACAAGTAAAAGATACCCCTAAAAATAAAGATGGGTTTCAACAGACGGTGATGAAGTGGTCTGGTTAAGATCTCACCATGCAATATTTATACAACAGCTGTATAAACATGCAGATTATAATTGGTGTAACTAGCAGTGCCAAAATCCTCTCATGTTTATGCTTAAATAACAGCTCTACACTAGCTTCTAAGGTGAGACACTTGGTGTATGTAATCACCAGCGAGGATTAAAATGACCCAGGGAAACTAACCTGGTCATCGTTCAGGTAGTTGGGTAGGCCGCCGATGAAGAGCTTGTGTGCCGAGTCAGGCACCACCGTTGACACCACGCCTGTGTGACAGAGGTCAATACAAAACAAATGAGACTATACAGACTACCGTTACGAATGACGTCATCAGTGGAGGAGGAAGTTGATGTGGCAGTGGGTACCTGGCACATAGACGCTGGGGTTCTCGCTCATGCCGGGGAGGGGCTGGTAGTCGTGGGGACGTCTGATCTTGAGACTCTGACCCTGGAAAATGATGCCGTCGAAAGCCATGGCTTGGGTCGTCTCATCCACCGAGCGGAACTACGCACACACCAAGAAACAACAGGATCCGTTTAATAATGATTCTATGAGATGAGAGGACATGGAAATGAAGAGGGGCTTTGCCATGGGCAGTGGTCAAACCTCAAGGAAGGCAAAGTTCTTGTCCTGGTTGATCTGGACTGCAAGGACAGGGTTCCCGGGGGCCTGAGTCAGACCACCCAAACGCATCTGAGCGTTGAAGAAATCCATCATAGACTCCTGCACAGAGAAGGCGATAATCCAAAAATGGTATCGTTGTAAATATGACATGGCTTTTGCTGTTAAAAACCCAAGGCTTTACTGTTGAATGTGGGGTGGTACAAAGTTATGTGTATCATCCTTTACCTCTGTGATTCCAAAGGGGATGTTGCCCACGTAGAGCCGGCGGGCCTGCCGTGTCATCTGGCTGCCCACCACGGGCACGGGGGTGGGGGTGACCGCCAGGCCGTCTGGGGTCATGGTCGGGAGCAGAGCTGTGGCTGGGATCTGGCCAGCAGCTGAAGGACAAGGGGTACAGACACACAGGCATTTGACATAGCTGACCACAGTTCTGTCTAGCCTTATTCCAAACACTCAATTTACCCGCATTTAAATTTTAGCCGGAGAGCACATGTAATTTGACAATGAGTGAATTGGAGGTGTTTAATAAGCAAGGTTACAAAAAAGAAATAGCCTCTGGCCCTTATAATTCTCACATTTAGCTTAACATTTTAAACCAGCCCATCACCAGCAATTACCTAGGAACACTTCTTTCTCAAGCA
Organism: Lota lota; assembly: GCA_026745465.1. Lineage (NCBI taxonomy): Eukaryota > Metazoa > Chordata > Actinopteri > Gadiformes > Lotidae > Lota > Lota lota. Next base: position 1,141,661 of record JACYXH010000826.1, read on the forward strand.
GATAGATATCATGGTTGGATGGCTCTTCTGATTAAATATGATGCCTATAGACTGAAATCCACATCTAGGAGAAGATTTCAACCCCCATTCTTGAAAATACACTACAATACAAGGGTTGACCCCGGCGGGATGTCTGGAGGCAGTGGAAAAGGAGGTGGGGGAGGCGATACCTTGCATGGCTTTATACTGCATGGGGGTGATGTGTTCAAACCCTGGAGGCGGGACATCCCAGTACTTCTTCACCTTGTTCTTCTTCTTCTCCTTCTCTCGGTGTGGGGAACGGCTGTGTGGAGGACGAGAACACAAATGAAGAGGAGAATGACTCCGAGTGCACATGCATGTAATGTATGTGATGTACAGCGTTGGGGATGAGAGAAGAAAGGCCCGGTTCTTCAGGTTTGGTTCCGTGAGATAGACTTATTTTGTAAAATCGTATCCAGAATAAAGCCATAACTCGTTAGTTTAACTGTAAATAGCTAAATACACAGCCTTGCGTTCCATCTGCAGACATGCTTCACACTTTTTTTGGAAGCATTAAAGCGGTCTTGAAAGGAAGCCGCTTTTCAAAATAAGGTTCCCGGTTTTAAAGGTTACCATTTACTGGCCAAGTCTCCACAGAGAATGGAGTTGTGTTTTAACAATGGAGAAAACAGCTCAGTGTTATTTTGCTGTATTACCTTACAGCAATCTCTTGGGGTTGGTTGATTGGTGAGCTGAAATGACAGTGGAAAGGTTTCACATTTCTCTCATATCAAACATATTGCTGCTGGCTAACAATTGCACCACAAATGGCTATGGCTAAGCCTCATCCAGCGGTATGGACCTCCTCGGTACATAAATAATTCCTTGGTGTGCACGGTTGCGGTTTTACTGAAAGCATTTGGCCAGTTGTATGTACTATTTGGCTGTGGTGCTCACGATCACAATAAATCTATTTGATTTTTCATTGTTCAATCTCACCTTTTTCCATAGAACAAAGAGTAATTAATGAATGCATTACATTTTGACTAAAGAAGAATTATACACATTAACTCACTGGTAACTACAGCACATCTAAACTGAAAAAATTAAATGTGAAAAAACACCTTAAAAATTGCCCATTGTGATTTGGACCGTGTATTAGTTTAAAGGTTTTGGTATTTTCTTTCTACTAATAAGATTGTGGATGCTGATTGCCTGTATGTGATGGCATCCACCCTATTGGAGGACTTTGCTGGGAGAACAAAGCATTGGGTGTTGGTGAGAACAGACTGCCAGATCCCAGTAACAAATCGCACATATCCCCAATCAAACACATTCAAAAGAACCAAATACAAAATGGATGCGTTATGACGCAGCCATAAGATGTTTGGCTATGCTCCATTGCAACACCTCAAGAGGGTTATAGTATAGAACAGCTTATTTGGCATGCTGGTGAACAAGTGGCACATGCTGGGAAACAGTGTCATCAGCTAGATTGAGTATGGCCTGCAATGATGTGGGTTTTGCGCCTCTTATCAAGTTCTGCAAGAACAATGTTTTAGAAGTAGGGAAATTTTGCACAGCTGACAGCACAAAACACCAATCTGTGCTTCTTCATTCTGTATGAAACCGCCTACAACATGCCCCTTACGCCTACATAACTCATTGGTCCGATTGTATGTCCATCTGGTTAAACAAATAATGCGTACGTCGTTTTACTATTTTCTCAAATGCTTCTACTCAAAATTACATGGAAATAATATTACAATAACACCAACTCTGGGAAGCTCAGTAGCTCAACCTGCTAGTGGACTTACCATTTGGCAATACACCCAGGTTACTGTATACCTGTTATGACCCAGGTTCCTATGGACCTGTTGTTGTATTCTACATGTAAATCCCTCTCTTCTTCAACTCACTTCTTGTCCATAAAGGCACAAAAAAGCCCATAAAATATACAAATTAAAATAAAAATAAAACATAATTCAACGGACATATCTGTGCTCGATATATCGGAGAATCTCTACTTTCTAGTCCATGTTTCATGTCAACATCTTGGTAGTCGGACACAGGAACAAGAACTCATAACTCTACAGTAAACTGCTACTTTACTTTTACTGGCTGCACATCTGTACATCTGTAGAGTGGTAAAGTGGCTTAACAATTGGCTTAATAAAAATGTGTACTAGTTCTAATAAAATAATTTTTGATCACATCAGTCAAGACTACTTCAGTTGTTGCTACATATATAAAACACGAAAATTTATAATCAAGTTACATTTCACATTTAGTGATACTTTTGCATAACAGCTATAAATGCTTAAATATGTGTAGTGATGTAAAAGCATATGCAAGTCCAAATAGGGCAGATTTCTTCCAAGTTGTATATATTTTGTCAATGGTTGTAAAAGGTGTAATGATTAATACAACATCTAAATATACATCTCCAATCCAGAGTGGGGGCCCTGTTATATGGGGGAGATGTATGGTCCAGCTCGTACGGGGCACCAACCTGCGCCTGGGTCTGCGCTCTTTACTGTCCCGGCGGTCCCTGCTGCGTCTCTCCCGTTCTCTGCTCCTCCTCTTCCTCTCTCGGCTGCGACTGCGGGACGGGGAGCGTCGGTGGTGGCGGTTCTCCTTGTCCCGCTCCGCTGATGAAAATAAGCCAAAACAGGGTTGTTACAAATGCTGAATGTGGGCAGACATTTTATTATTACGCCCCATGGCACAGCCCAGGGTTAAATTATTGTATAATATTGGTACGGGAGACGTATGTTGATTTAATTTCCTTCTCAGACCTAGGTTTAAAAACAAACTACAAAAGATGACCCGCATTAAAAAGGCATCTTGATCTGGCTTGTCGATTCGGTTATAAGTGAGAATAATAAATATTATTTTCAGAGCCAAATGTGCAGTTAGGTTTATAATACTACAACACGAGTAATTTGGTAGAAACAAAAATTACATGTAATGGGTTTTAAACTATTTGACTCGCCTTTGTGTTTTTTCGCGAGCAGAGCTGAGACCAAGATCAAATGTAAAGTATCCATATACCTTCGTCGACCTTACCTCGACATGTAGGACTGCTCTAGCACAAAACGATTATGAGTATGTCAGCATTCAGAGCACTGAACATTTGAACGCTTCGCTGACTTCTTGACAGAAAGTTGCTCATACATGACAGACGTTGTTTTTTGAGAAACCAAATGCATTTTCTTACAAAGAGCATGACCCGGGCTGTTCATAGGATTTGTGACTTTATTGCCATTAGATAGTGGCAGATAATACATTTTCATTAATAGGGCTCTACATGGAGGGAATTGCGACTAAATCGCTGGAGGCTAGGACTGATCATGCCCGGCCACACATGATATACATTAGATATGGTCAATGTAATGAATATAGGCAGAAATGAAATACCACCAGCAAGTAGACAAGACCCTGTTCTATCGACCCCAGCTAGCTAGCTAACACATAGGCGGCACTGATACATTCTATTGGCAGATTAGGTTATCAATGGTTCATTACCTTGTTTGTTTTCGGAAAGTTGTCTTTCAAATTCGTCGAAGTCCGACATCTCTGTGGTTTGCAAAAATACCGTGGGGACAATACATTAAACCAGGCTAGCTTGCAAGCTAACGACCATGTAACCGACACTTTTGTAATGTGTTTTGCTATCGTTACCTTAGCTCAGTCAATTGTTTTACTTCCACAATTACTTCACACTTAATACAAAACATTAACCAAATCAAACACAATTTACGCTGTGTAAAAAATATCTAGTCTTTGTTTACGATGCATTCGACAACATTGAACATGAAAACGTGTTCGCATGGGTTAGCTTGCTAACGTATGCTAAGCTATCCGATAGCAAAGTCCAGGAAAATGGGCCTGCTCGAGACAGCCGTGTGGAAGTCTGTTAGCATGCTACAGAAAGACGAATCAATAAGGGGTCTTTTCGCTAACCAAATGCTACCATAAGAGACTCACTGATGGAGCAAATGCACGGGTTTGCCTTTATACGTCCAATATATACGATATCCAATTGTATAACTCGAGCAAAAAAAACGATAGCTGCACACTCAGTGTGCCCGCTTTTTGCCGTCTCCCAGGTACAGCGTGATACCGGAAGTTGATTATCCCCGGGTTTCCGGTTATTTGAAAATAACTACAACTTCTAAAAAACGAAAAAGTGTAGTGCAATATATATATATATATATATCTTGAACCTTGTATATGTACAAAAGGGAGTTGAGTTTGTTTAGCTATTGAATGGGGCGCCACAATTAGAGGCTGAGTAGAAATGCACAATGCACATTTTAAGCTTGCCTATAAATTAAAATCAATTTGCATTATATTTGTGTCTAGTATAGTAGTATTTGTACTTATATATATTTTGTAATTCTGTGTTCTGCCTTTTGACATAACTCATTGTGTGTGTTTTATGACATTCATGTACCTTTCTGCTGCAATCTTTTTTACTATTTGCTTTATTTCCCTTTGGGAATAAAGAAAGTGCTCTATCCATCCATCTATCCGTCTGTCTGTCCGTCTGTCCGTCCGTCCGTCCGTCTGTCTGTCTGTCTGTCTGTCTGTCTGTCTGTCTGTCTGTCTGTCTGTAAGATAACGCATTTTAATCAGTGTCCATGTGTATCCAATTGAGACGATGCTGATGAGGATTATTTTGTTAATTTGGTTATATGAGTGAGTATTGAAGATGTATTTTACTGTTGTAAAAGTGGAGTCATGTTTGTGATGCTATTATTGGTGTTTTTTCAACCATAGCATAAATCATTTTGTAAACATAGACTGAATAAAATATTGTTAATCATGTTTTATAAATAAATAATCAAAAGTAGTTATTTGCTATGAATGCACAATTTCTTGATTGGCTATTTTGTATTATTGATATGGTTACAACTTTAACCTGTTATTATGAAACATTAAACATAATATATAAATCAGTAGTAGGTGTATAATTCGTTTTGGCACAGTGATGAACAGCATGATTAGATCAGATGTGTGTTGGAAGTCCAAGTCATATATTTTTGAAATATATTATAAAATTATTTAGTTAAATTGTTAAATTAATAATTGGAGAATGAATATTGTTTTTTTTAAGAAAAACGTGATTTTATGCGTTATTGGTTAAATAAAGTTGCACTGTACAACATTCAAGTGACATCTCTGACCCATATCTAATACAAAGAAACGAGTGGGGATAGTGGATTTATAAAGGTACCTTTACTTTCACATATTATGTTTTAATAAAAGTTGTCTTGCTAATTTATTGTCACGTTATAGAGTTAACACTAATTATCACACACGTTTTCAATTCTTTAAAAAACTAACAATTTCCAAAGGACCCATATATGCAGACAACAACACGGATTCCATGTTCGTTTGTAGTGACACATTGAAATGCTATCTAATATCTTCGCATGTATCATCACAATCTATTGCTTTTCCTAAAATACTGCTTTTTTCAGTTCAGATCTCATATCAAGCTTCTTAAAGTGACAAACCGCAAAAGTGTTAAGAGCACTGTAATTTTAAGTAATGTTTCTGATAAAATGGAAACAATTATTACATTACCATGTGCTACAAAAGGGGAATTAATGTTCTTTACAGCTGGGCATTGTATTATAAAACACATAAGGTTAGAGAGTTAGGTTGTATCTAACTAAAACCAAAACTGTATTCATTCAACTTTTAACTGAATTATCTGCTATTTTTCATGTAACCAGTGAAACGATATGCCGCCGCTATCCAAACCTCTTTGATAACCAGATACTTTACTGAAATCTGATGCTAGATAACAGAAGTATAAAAATAGTTGGAAGACATATAAAACAGCATTGTGCATTACACTCTGCTTTTCTGGCTTGATGTCAAAGCAGTGAGATTTGCATTATGAAAAACGAGAATCCAAAGAAAATGTCCAGTCCTACACAACAGATCGATAGGAACAGCAGCAGTCTCTTTAATAGATTGATCCTCTCTCCACAAATAACATATATGACATCAAAGCATTCATAAAAAGTTATTTGTCTTACTTCTGATGTTTTACAACCAACACTGTAAGTCACAAGGAAGACTCCAAACTACGTGGGTCTTAAAAGATTAAATATGTAATGACACAGATGCTTAAAAGGGAGTGAAGATCTTAGCAAAAAATAAAATGTACTCTTAAAACAATTGTCAATTATTGAAATATTAAAACATATACATATTGTGATTATCAATCATTTAGGCTACCTGGAATTTAAATGACCCACCTTAAAAAGATGAGCGATCAACCATGTCTATATAAGACAAATAAGGTACCATCTCCTCAATAGCCTGAATGCCTAAGAAAAACATTTTCAACAAATATCTCACAGTTCTTTACGTAATTTCCCTTTAAAGAAAAGGGAACAATCAATATCTGCTAAATCAGACCTTTACAATTAAACTGTAACTGCAAGTTGTTGGCAGCAGGTGCACTATTGTATTTACACCTGCTACCTATCAACACCCCTCAAGGGACTGGTGTTGGAACTTAGCTTCGGCTATATACACACGTGTACAATACATCAGATACTGCTCTTGCAACTGTCAGTGTTTCTTTGTACTTCTACATTTCTTTTTTTTTTCTGTGGCTGGAACTTTTACAGACAACATGAAAGAGAAATTGAGATTTTACCCGTGTCAGCATATTTCCTGTAAAAACGTATAGTCTCCTAGACACCAAGTTCAAGCAGGTGAGTATAATATTCCATTCATGATTAATTAACCCTGTTGGGGCGTCCTCCCAAGTTCTTACGAATCACATCCACCACCCTCCTGAACCTTCAAAATGATCAAATTGCATCTATGCTTTCTTCCACCCAGTCAACATTTCTGCTGTGCCTCTTTTCTCATCTACATTATTTAAATTTGAAAATGTGGAAAAACAAAACCAAAAACAGATTACCATTCAAACCTACTTCTTAAAAAGGCAAAGGCATTATTTGTTCAGTGTTTAAATTGCTCTTCCCTTACGATGATTATTGTTTAGGTGATGAGGATTGCTGAGGATTAACTGTTTAAATAAAAAAGTTCCGAGGCATACAAATGTGTGTCTTAAAGGGGAGGGGCCGAACCACAGTTTCCATGGCCACATCCTAGACAATCTGAAGGCAAAATCATTTCTAAAGGCCTCTGGACATCAATATTCCTAACAGGGGAGTTGGCCTGCTGCAGCAGCTCACCTGCCCTTCCTAGCTACCCACCCCAACGTCCTGTGGAGTGTGTTCCTCTATTCCTCTCTTCAGTGTCTAAACCTATAGGATATGGGCAGCAGCAAATTATTCTTTTTCAGGGCCTGCACCCTGCTGAGTGTCTCCTCATCCATGGTAATGTAGCAGCGCCGGGCATAGTCCAACAACTTCTCCTTGGAAGGATCAAACTGGCCCACCTCTGCCACCTTTTCTGGGGCTACTAGTAGCAGCTCTGCAATAGGTGTGGTGGAGGCTATTGTGTTGCGATCAACACCGTGAATCTGGAAGGCTTTGGACATGTTCTTCAGACGCTGGTAGGTCAGTAGGATCTTTTTGTAGCGGAAGAGAACACCAGCAGCATCTTTCACTGGATAACAACAATAAATAAAGAAAATTAATGAAAAGGAATTTGCATTTAGCAAGATGACACTTTAGCTATGTAATAAAGAACATTTAAATATTCATTTTCAACTATCTGTCACCTCTTTGTCGCTCCCTTGGTGCTTGGAAAATCTTCCTCCTCTTTATCGTAAGTCTATTAGCGTTCATATTCTCTGGCAACCCATGCTCTCCTGTTATCATTTGCTCTTCATCCAGATAGCTTTCCTGCTCCAGGTACTCTTCCGATTCCCCCAGCAGTGAAAGAGGCTCTGATAAGAGAGTCCAAGGACAATCTGTCAGCATGACTAGAAAGATAAACCACCACAAAAAACCAAATCCATCATTTATAGTCACATTTTAAAATACATTTCTGCATGACAGCCAAACCATCTCACCTTGACCCACGTTGACATGGCCGCTTAGTTCATTTATGGTCGGCCTGGTGTTACTGCCACTTGCAGTTGAACTGGTGCTGCTATGGCCAGGTAGATGTGCCTGGGAGGATGGAGAGTTGAACAATGCATTCAGGGAGCCAAGCTGATTAGCCATTGGGTTGGTGTTTTTGGAAGCCAGCATTGTTGAAGGAGCAGGCCTTCGTTGATTAAATTGCCGTGTGGGGAAATTGGACTTTGGCGGCTCTGTAAGGAGGAAGTAGTCATAACAAATTAGTTTGATATGATCTAAGGTATGTTAAAATAATCAAATGTTTTGTATTAAGTCATGTCTACCAACGGGACGATCTTCCTCTCTTCTACCCCTCCAATTGAATCGTCTTGATTCATATCCTTGATAAAAACAAAACACCAGTATGAATTTAGTTTATCTATTCTGACAGATCTTTATGGCTTATGATCATGACATCACATCGCAATGACTGCCTCCATTTTGGAAGCATAGGAGAATTGGAATGTTGGTTTTTTGTGTTGGCTGTAATGTTTTTTGGTCTTCGTCTAGTTATTATTAACATAAAATTATTGTCATTATGGGACATTGTTGTGTTTGGAACTGCCACAGCGTTTCACGTGGAAAATCAAAGTTTCATTAGGAAAGGTTATGGTATATTTACGTTAATATTAGGATTTTACAGTACTACAACTCTACTGAGTCCTCTCAAATTGGTGGAATAATGCCAACAAAAAAATATATATCCTGATGAACAGGCCCTATTGGCCAACATTTTGAAGCCTGTTTCCAACACCCTCTGGTAGAACTTGTGATAATAAAGCCTAAATATTTTCTTACCATTACTATAGTGGCTCTGACCGTCACCCTGACCCTGGCTCTTTGTGGAGAAGATAAAGCGGTCCAACTGGCAGCGGAGGAAATCCCTCTCTTCCTCGAGGTCCTCTATCCGCTTCTGCAGCCAGGAGTTCTTCTCCAGAGAGATCTGCAGCTGGGTCCGCAGGTTGGTGATCAGTATGTATGAGTTACTAGGGGCGGACGAGCCAGTTGTTGGAGCAGATTCTATAAAGGATAGTTAAAATATATAGTTGATAGAAAATATAACAAAAACATTGTCTGAACGCCATTAAAACCAGCTTAAGGTTTTTTGTGATATTCACCCTCAAAATTTTGATCAGTCTGGTTGAAAAACCCTTGTTGTTCAAAGCTGCTCTCTTCATACGGGATAGCTATTTCATAGGTGTCCTCATTTTTTGGAGCTGAGCAGAAGATTGTGTAAGAAAGATCATTGTTATGATTTATTTGAAAGGACAAAACACAACATGTTTTAGTTATAAAACGTACTCTGTAGTTGAATCGACGCTGTGTGGTTCTTAGTTGTGGGGGCACCTTCGTTTCTGTTTCCCTCCTCCATCACGTTCCTCTGAAATAAGCAAACATGCTTCGTTTCATACATATTCATCCGCGTATATCACTATTAGTATAACGATAACAAGCAGATGGTCTTGCAACTTTACAACACATAACTAGGGACATGTGCGTAAAAGTAATTAGCGAAACTCGTGATCGCCTTGTTGACACATTTCCAAAAACATCTCGAATACACTCCATTTTGATTGCTTAATTATATTAAATTACAAAGGATTCAAAACAGGAATATCATGCACAACTCTAACAAAACATCAAAATAACGTTTATTGTTTGTATACATGAGACTGCATAAGTGTGTTCACAATGTCCAATGCTGGCTGTTCGATTCCAGCTAACATTAGCAATACATTTAGCATGTATTTAGCTACAAATAAAAAACATTCCCATCTTGCTACAAATATAGACTTTGACTTCCGCCACTCAAGAACGAGAATTCCGTGCGATACATACTTTGAATAAATATCTGCACGTACCTTTTTACAATTGTAATAACTTCACCGTTCATATGTAATAAGATGTTATAACTTTGTCATATCTCTATTCATGAATCAAGTAGCCGCTAGCTAACAATAACAATTATCGCTATGGCCTCGCTACATCAAGACGTCACTTCCGGTAGTAATAATACAGGGACCCAATGAAAACCTGCGTGCGACAAATGGTTTACTTGAGTTATTAACACAATGAATAGGCTGTGTGTGAACCTTTACTATGAAAACGTTATATGTGTATTAACAATTTTACAGTTAAGTAATAAGTAAATTCCAAAATGCAGTACTGATTATTGTCATGAAACTGTGAGTCTGCAATGTGATTCAATGACACAGGACAGCACACGCCATCCTGTTGAGGTTCGTCCTTATTTTAAAACCTGTTCAGGTGGAGATTGCAAAACAGGTAATACAGTCGCAGTGTTGTTTGACAGTGTAGTCTGCTACCTTAGCAGAGTATGTCCGGAAAGTTGGGAAGACAGAAGACAATTGGCTTTGTATATTAAATACAATATTCAACGCGGAGACAAATGGTAAGCACATATCCAGAAATCCCTTGCTATTGGACATATCTGTTGAAGTAATAACTAGGCCTATGTGTGCGATTACACGCAGGATAAATATAAATAGATCTTTCAAGTATACAGGTGTATAAGGGAATTTTGTTACAATGACACACTACGCTCCTATTTTCTCTGCGCAGCCATGGCCGTGAAGAATGATGGGCTGCCTCATTGTAAGTTCGCTCTGGTGTTTGCCATAGTGATGGACCTGCTAGGCGTGCTGTCCATGCTGCTGGGCGTCTTCGCTTCATTGGAGTTCGACGGTCGGGACTTCGGGGACCTGCTGGTGTACTCGGGGGCCCTCCTGGTGGTGTTCTCCATGGGGGGCTGGGTTATCTGGTATAGTGGCAACATCGAAGGACTGGCCACTACAAAGCAGTTAGGGGGCACCATGGGCAACGCCTTTGACCGCCTCGCCCGCAACCTGAGCCGCAAGATTCGGCTCCCCAGGACTCAGAGCAGTCCGTGAGGCCTAAATCCAGGGGCCGATATGACATGCTACAAGGCCATGCATCCTTCAGGTCCTCCAAGTTTAGTTTAGTTTAGTTTTTTTAAGTTTTACGTTTTTTTACTAAATGGTTTACAAGGGCAAAACATATTTTATACTGACCTTGGGGATGGCACATGGGGGAAACTTTCCACAAATATTGGTAAATTATGTTTTGTAAAATTAAAGTGTGTATATTAAGTTGTGTATAGATTTTTTTACACAGCTTGTACCATCATCATATGCTAGGTTCTAGTGAAAACGTTTTTATATCTCACTATTTAAATGCAACATAACAAATAACAAGTAACAAATAACCCAACTCATTTATCATTCAAAATATATTTTAACAAAAAAAGAATACATTTACAAAAGTATAATGGTCAGATGATTGTCGAAACAGGAGTCAAGTGTGCACAAACCTAGACAGTAAATAGCCCATACTGCCTAAGACACTTCAAATATATAAGCATACTTTAAACCAAAGCAACCAGTAACACCATACCAATATAATTGATTGATGACCTTAAAAAACAACACCAATGACTCAAATAAGAAAATAAATTGTTTCACATCGATAATTTATAAGTAGGATCAATATATATCAAGACACACACACACACACACACACACACACACACACACACACACACACACACACTACACTTTTGCATAGAGATGATGGTTTTGTAGTATAACACAATTTTATGACATTTTAATATGGATGTGGTAAAACCACTCATCAAAATAGAAAGAAATGGAACTCAACATTTAAAAAGTAAATTTCCTATTTTGAGTCAACCACGTGGATCTGCTAATTAGTATGACAGAGGTAAAACAATGCAACGCACTGTATTCAGATTTGTGTGCGGGTTGAGCAAAAATAACTAAATAAAGACTTGTGCCTTTCAAAGTCTCAATTTAACAGTGATGGATAAGAGGACTATTTTCATTTCGGGAGATGACTAGTTATGAGATAAAAACGATCATTACCAGTTAATGGCAGTATAGCCAACATTAACATTACATGACAAAAGTAATCAGCTGGAGAAAATGAAGTGGAGTTGTTTAGAAGACATTGAAGAAGTTAGCAGAAAATAACAACACACACTAGACAAAAAATATATGGTAAATACTTACGATAACATCCGTATTATTGGTGAGTTCAACAAAGACTTCACAGGTAAGGCACACAGTGAGGCAGGGTTATGAATTTAGGGTATTAGTCAAGTGCAAACTTAACAACATTGTCTATTTAATGCATTATTCATCCTTGCTGTAGTACAACTTTAAGAAACACCTTCGAACATTAAGGTCAGCCATGTCAGAGTGCAGAGCTGGGAACAGAAGGGGTGGGGCTTTGCCAGATGATCATGTGACTGCGTTCAGAACGGCTGAGTGTTGTTTGGGGTAGCTCAGTGGAGCCATCACTTGCATCGTCTCCTGTGAGAGTCAACAGATCTGTTAGACACTTTTTAAAGCTCTGGAGGAAATTGAACCTTGACAGAATACCAGGCTCTTAAAAAAATAAAGGGGATTTTCAACCCACCGATTCTGAAGTTGATGTAGCCTTCTCCTCCACTGAGGATGAACTGTGATGGAGCACAACTAACCCCACCAGTAGATGTCGTCAAGCAGTCTGCAGGAGAAGGAAGACACTTTCAGAATCCATGCAGCTAAGAACTCCTCTACTATACAGCACAATGTTGAATACACATTTAAATAATGTCAAATCAGTGCATACTAGGTGCGACGATGAAAAATTTGACGGCTTGTCTGTGACCATGGTAACACAACTGGGCAGCCGCCAGCGAGCAGTATGGGATGGACACCGAGTCTGAGGCTGTGGGTTGTGATGAGAGTAGCAACGAGTCAAAAAAGTATGCATTTCATTACCATAGATAGTATTATAGTGTATAACTCACTGATAGACAAGGGGATGGAGAAGATAGCACCACTGCCAGTTCCCACCCACAGACAGCTGGAGATGATGGTTAGAGCAGAGATCTGAAGAGGCGAAATGGACAGGAAGGCTTGACCTGGAAAACATGTGGTTAGTACAAACACAAAGCTGTCGACATACAACTTATGTGAGTTAAGGTATAAACATTCCAAACATAAGTTTCAAATTTAATTTCCTTTCAATGTATTTACATATTTATTTGTGTTGCATACTGGATTGCAGCTGGAAAAACACATTGAACATTTAAATTAAGGGTATATGTTCATGCACTAAGCCTCAACTGTGTCTTATGATCATATTTAAAGTGGAAAACTATATTAAACTTAATGATGAAATCATTGGTTATAAAATGGTTGCAATACTATTATTGTGTATAACAAAAGTGATGTCTTACAATTGTAATTCTTCCAATAGGGGACAAAAGAGCCTGCACACACCTAGCATCTTAGTGACCAGAGGAGTCAGGTCCACCTCCTGCAGCGGCCGTCCACTGGACCAATCAAACAACCTGAGCAGGGGATCCAGTCGGCAGGACGTCCAAACGCCACTTCCTGCCGCACACAGGAAGCGCACCTGCTGCTCGCTGCGCTCAGAGACCGAGAAGGTTTGCTGCACGGCAAGACAAGAGTACAACAATGCTTAACGGACTGATGGATATACATCAGACCGATAGTGACCTGCTTTGAGTCGCTCACCTCAATCTTTTTGCTTTCAATATCAACTACATGGACCCGGTTCCAGTATCCAACCCACAAGCGGCCACCTTTAGACAGGCAGCAGCGAAGGGGCTGCAAAGGCGTGGTCCCAAGGTGCAGTACCTGGTGTGAGGGAAGATCCCAGCCACCTGTCAAACAGATGTATTTTGTCATTACGGTTCAAATTGGGACTATGTAAATTGAACATTGGGTGATAATAGTGGCTTTGAAAAGGTAAAATATGGAATGTATTTACCTCCATTGTGAGAGAAAAAAGCTAGTGTCCCGTCAGCTAGGCCAGCTATAACTTGATTGGAGGAATACCTTAAAGAAGGAAAACACTTGAACTCAACAAGAAATGTATAACATGAATATTCACATTAATTTACATATTATCGTAAGGGAATTGACAACAGACTGAAGTTTCTTAACTTACGTGAGGGAGTGCACACCCTCTGAGAGAGAAATAGACTGCATACAACGCCTTCTTCCTGTCGACGCTGAATGTACCAGCACACTGCGGAGAGGGGAAAAGAAAAGATTCATGTCAACAATAAAATGTATGAGCAACTCGTATTTCACTCAGAATGTTATTTCAAGGAAACTGCACATTCAGCAGGAACTACCTTCCTTCCTGAGTTCCAATCCATACAGTCCCTGAGGTGTTGCCTGATGAAAAGATAATCATCCAAACCCAAAGTGTGTTAGAGGTACATTTCGGTAAGAGAATCACTAATTTAAAAACACAATGATCCTTGATGGGGTTATTTGTACTAAATGGAATTTGTATTGTAGTATGACAATAGGGATTTGAATGCCGGCGCACAATGGTTTGCGACACTCACTGACCAGTAGGGGGCACGGCACAGATGCAGAGAGCAGGAGAGGTAGGGGGCAGGCTGAACTGGTCCAGCACTGTGTTGGAGCGTGCCGGGTCAATCACTGTGATTTCACTGGAGGAGCCCAGGCCAGACATGACCCACACAGAGCACTGACGGAGAAGGAGGAGGAGGAGGATGGACAGGGTGTTTGGAAACATGACATGACATGTATCTATAATGGTGGTTATGTCTCTGAGTTGGCACTGTATGTGGTGTTTAGAGGACGATCACAGGTGCAATTTAAGGTAGGATGGAAAAACACACACACACACTTACCGCAGCTTCTCCCGAGATCTCCGCTGTCACGGCAACGCCACAGTTAAGCTACAGGAGCAAAACAAGTGAATAAAGCACATGACTGCAGACCCAGGCCTGGTGCAAAGGCAGATGCATTTGTTTTGTGACAAACAGTAGGTCGCTTTATAAGACCCATGTGGTTTTGTGTGGTGTGATGTGATATACCTTAGCGCTAGAGTCTCTCTGATCCAGCAGTCGGAGTTGCAATAGAGCAGGCACATCTTTAGGCTCAGGGGTACACTCCATTGACTCCTTGAAAATAAATCAGCATTGAAATGATCACTAAAGACAGGCCAGACATGGGTAAGGGTTTGTGTTTGCCGAGACATAAAGTGAGTAACCCAAGCAGAGAATGTGGGTGAAGGGGAGAGTCACAACGAGCAAAACCATGACTAAGATGAAACTTATATATTTGTTGTTTGGCTTACCGGTATTACTATAAACTCATGTCAACCTCTCACCTCCAACACCACAGACACACACAGACACGCCCTTGGCTTCTATCCAAGTTGGACTACTACCTGTGTGTGTGACAGAGGCACGCTCCATCCGTTGAGCTGCCGCTTTCCCAGCGTTCCCCAGATGTGGGAGCGAACCTCCCTGTAGAGTTCCCTCTTTCTGACACGTGGAGAGAGAGCAGCAGGGGACACAGAGCTAGAGAAACGGCCATCTTGTATTAATCTGTTCAATCACGCATTGCAATCACAAATCACACGGGGGACAAATAGTGTTGCTATTTAATATAAAGTCATTGGTCTGATGTTTTTTCATTCAAAGTGCTGAATACAGTGATTACATTGATTTACTTTAGAAGCATGTGATAAATGAGCAGGTAGGGTGTTCGGGCATCTTGCTCAAGGATGCCTACAGGTAGACTGTGGATATTGGGGATCGAACCCAGCATCTTTAGACTGGGAGCCAAACACAGCAACATCTAGACTATCCTGCCCCTTGAATCGAGTGTAAAATAAGCAGTGACTTACTCTGTCTGAGTCTGATTGACAGTCTGTAGTTGTGGGGATCGCAGTGGAGCGCCTGCAGGGGACGTTGCCTTGGTGAAGCCCTGAGCAGCAGAGAGAACAAAAGGTTCCCTGGGCCGGCCAAACAGACGGTGAAACCTGAAGTGACAAAAACTTGTTACAGGTGAACCAAACACACCACTCTAAACATGCATCAGAGCCTGATTAACTGTGTGTAGATAATTTTGCTCGCCCGTCCCCCCTACCCACAAACTTTGTGGGTGGGGTGGGATGCATAGCAAAACAATTATCTTGGTTTTCCCACTGGTCTGGAGCTGGATTCCTATGTGTTAACCATGTGTTAACCAGAACCAGCCTCCTTAAAAAGGACAGTATGCAAGATTTGCAATTTTTTAATTTCTAAATTTTCAAGAAATGCTCCTCACACCTCCCTCTCCCTACTCAAAAAGCTAGGCTAGCTAAAATAACTTGCTTGAATCTAAATGCCTATAGTCTTAAAGTTAGCATCTAAATGACAGAATGTGTTTTACAGCACATTTCACCTTTTTTAACTTTCAGGGCAAAAAATAGTAGCAAACCAAAACGTCAAATTCACCTTCCCCAAACACTTGTTGTTCTCTCCTCTGTTATCCTCACATCTTTAGTGGCACTGCAAAACAAATGAAAAGATGAATGGAGTAAAGGTTAAAACAATTCAGTTCTTGTTTCCATGACATTGTGTTAATTATTAAGCAATTATTAAACCTTTAAGATCAGTAAGTCAGTGAGCAGAATAAGAATTGTTGTACTTATTCCCCCTATCAGAAGTTTACTGACCGGAGGACCTGACTCCGCCTAACTGCTTCCTGCAACTCGAACAGACGCTCTTTGTACTGGTTCTTTTCCATGACCACACGAGCCATCTCAGACCTGGAGAAACGCCGCATCGATGTGGGTAGATCGCCCTGTAATCAAAAAACCCTCTACGTTACAAAAAGACAAGTATGAAGTGCAGGTAGGAAGGTATGGTCACATAGTACCAAGCATTATCCAGGTCTCCATTGACTAATATCATAGATCTAGATTGAAAAGTGGAAAATATAAATTATTTCTTACATCAGGGTCTTCAGACTGGCATGCTTCCAGTTCTTTCCGAAGCCTATGACAAGCAGATAATATACATAATTAATAATGATATAATATAATCATCCAAAGAAGTGTAGTATTTTTAATACAATATATTGTAAACAGCAACATTTTGATTGGAAAGCGAAATGCTGTGTACCTCTTGGTTTCCTGCTCCATTTCCTTCATCCTGCTCTCTAAATGAGAGACAGTTTCTTGCGAAGAGGTCAGTTCCAGTTTAACAGCTGAGCGATCGTTGGTCAACTCTTCTACCCGAGATATCAGAGCCTTGCGGGCTGCGTCTACCAATTCACTGAAAAAAAGAAAGAAACGTGAAACAAACAAAAAAGGAAAAAAAGAAAGAAAAGCAGATATGTTAATTCTGGTTTTATGCCAAATGAACCAGGAATGTGCAGGTAACCATCTGCATACTAAGACATTAATACCAGGCAAGTCTGTGCAGTCAGAATAACCAAATAAAAAGGCTCACTGGGTGTGTTTCAGTTCCTCAAACTGAGAAAGAATCTCCTCCAACTGGTCCACGCTGCCTGTATAAACACACACAGACATACAGCCTCACATTAGAAGTTGAACATTCATTTAAACAATACAAAATGTATTCATGCGAGTACAGATTTTTCAATTTCGAAGCAACCCAACATGGAATCATATTAAAGGTGCAGTCCTAGAGTACACACTATAGCGCCTATAGTGTATTCATCTATAGTCGATTAGTCGTTCAGCCACCTTCATATACAAAACAATGGCGGACACCGACGGGCCTGTAGAACCCAGACTCCAAAGTTATCCCTATACTGTAGACCAAGAAATCGTAATATCGTATGGCAATATTTACAAAAACGCAATAAATAGACTGCATTTATACAGGGCTTTTCTAACCAGTGGCCACTCAAAGCACTTTACAATATTGCCTAACATTCATCCAAACATTCACACACCGATGGCGGTGTCAACCATGTAAGGCAACAGCCAGCTTGTCGGGTGCAGTTTAGGTTAAGTGTCTTGCTCAGGGACACCTCGACACTTAGCTAGGAGGAGCGGGGGATTGAACTAGCAACCTTCTGTTTTATCAGTCAACCCACTCTACCTCCTGAACAAATGCATATCAATGGCACTCAACCATTGTTTGGTGAGGTTCCTGCCGATTAATGTCCTAGTTAACAAACCGTCATCTTGGTTCTAATCCTTAAGGGAGGAATATACATTTATATTTAATATTTATATAATTTTCATCTTTTGCAATTTCCACATGTATTTTTCAAATACAAACACAATTCATACCTCGGACACTGGCCCCGTGGTCAACACTGTCTAGGTAATCGCGGCTCAACTCAGACAGCTCTGAAAACAGAGAATCTGTGTTCCGTAGCTCCAATTCCAGACTATCTTCCTCCTCCTCCTCATTGTCGCCTTTATCTTCCTTCTGCTCCATTTTATCCTGATTGTCTTCGCCTGGCACAGCCTCATCCATCCTATGTTCCTGCTCTTCCTTGTTCACCACCGCCTCCCTCATCTCCTCCTCCAAGCTGGTCCTAGGCCCTGCTCCCGATACCTTAGTTTGACTTAGTGCGCTAAAAACAGTGGAAGAGAAAATAAAGATTCAAGGGCATTTCATGGATGGCAGTGTGTGTGTGTGTGTGTGTGTGTGTGTGTGTGTGTGTGTGTGTGTGTGTGTGTGTGTGTGTGTGTGTGTGTGTGTGTGTGTTGAGGTTTAAAGTTAAAATACATATTAATAATTTATCTCCAATGTCACGGAATAACCGTGTAGGATATTTATTTAACTAAACAATATGTGCCGCAACAGTCGACCCCAGTTACTTTTGAAATGTTTGTTCCCATGTCCCGTAAATATAGATAAAATAAAGAATCTACAAAGAATCTGTAGCGTTAGCATTATGTGTGCGTTGAAACAGAAGTACGTATTATTGAAGACAGTTAGGATGAGTGACAACAAGACTGCTTGTTATATGTGCATAGCAACACCCAGTGTAATGTTTCATTATAGTTTAAGATAGAGCCCTTCCCAGTTAGTAGATGGGAGATTTTCAGAATGAATACTCACTCAAGTAAACTACTTGCCCCTCCCCAAAAATCTGCATGTCTAGCTGGCTGGCTAGACAGAGTCCTGTCACTCAGTCACCAACAACAGCAGCAACACCATTCACCGTTCAGTCCACTTTAATAGCTGTGCAACTGTGTGACGTGAACTGACTGACTCAGTGTAGCTTAGCTGTTTGGCTTGTGTGAGATGGAGGGGTTTTGGGAGTGTCGATAGTAAGATGAGACATGCAAGACGTACTTGTAAACAAAGAGAGAAGAAAGGGCCGGCCAGCATTTTTTTTCTTTTTTACTATATCAGTTACAGGATGTGATTTTATTGATAATATTATTGGAATTACTATCGATAAGCATTGACTACAGTTACCTCTAGGTCGTTTTAAGCTATGAGATTCGAAATGTTAAGTATTGCAACTTTAAATGGACAACCACCCCTATTCAGTTTCACACTAATCTCTCCAGTGGCACGTATTATGAGTAGTTAAGTGTATCAATCTCCATCCTCTCACCTGCCATCCAATAGGTCCTGCAGCTGAGACAGCTCAGGGGTGGAGCTTATGATGTCATTAATAAAGGACGGGTCTGTGGAAAGCGTTCTCTCAATGTCAATAACATTTACTTCTGGGGCAGCCGGCACCCTCATAGGAGTGCAATCTGAGTGCACACGTGATCTTGAAATAGCCTTAAAGAAGGAAAAGGTAAAAGGTCATCCATCCAAAAGGTCATCTGTTTGTTGGGAGTATAAATATAAATGTGAAGAATGAGATGCTTACTTTATCGTAAACACTAGTGTCCGATTGAAGTTGGGATGTTTGCATTTCAGAACTTCTGGCATGTCCATGGTTTCTAAAGACCAAATTCAACATGACATATAAAGGCATAATGGTTCAGGTGTTTTTCACTAGTCTTGTGAATAGAAATGAATGAACTCTCTATTAACTGGTTTAATACATATTATATTAATATTTTCATTGACTATAATTGTAAAATATTAGAGCAGAGGCATAAAAAACCTTAAAAGAGTCTCTCTTTCAGAATCCTTTTTCTTTTCCTGCAGCTCTCGAAAAGCAAGCGCCAACTAAAAGAAAGAAATGACAACAATATACACAAACGAGTAAGAAAACCAATAAGAAAGTACTTTAAGTACAATTACATATTTGATTAAACTTGGTGATAATGACAAGTTGACAAGCTTGTAGACCAAACATCCTGAATGTCTAGCGCAAACTGACCTTATTATGAGTATTCTTCAGTGAACTCAGTTCTCTGCCAACACTAACTTTCTGCTCCTCCAAGGCCACCACTGCATTAAACAGACAGTTTGTATCAGGCTTCGGCATGACTTCTTCAGTCACAGGAGTGAACATATTGAGTTACTCAGTGAAGCAGTACGCTCAGCTTCACACAAGAATCAGGATTAGGAAAAGGATCACGCTGGGAATAGGAAGGAGGCTTTCTCAATAATGGCACACATACCATAGATAACATTTAACACACAACTTATGACCCAAGCACTCACGTTGGTCAGCTTGTTCTCTAGCCTTCCTCTCCATCTCTCTCTCTCTCTTCTCTCGCTCCTTCTCCCTGGCTCGCACGGCCCTCCTTTCCTGTTCACTTTGGTCATCTAGTTCAAGATATCTCTGAACAAAGAAGGAAACGGTGCATGGTGCAACACCAGTTTAAGTTAACAGCTTCCAAATCTATTAAATATGCCATTTACTATACTAATTACTATTAGTATATGTCATTAAGCAGACACTTTTATACATAGAGTTGTTGTTGATTGATGAATGAATAATGAGCAGATTGGGGTTAGGCATCTTGCTCAAGGAGGTCTACAGGTAGACTGTGGACATTGGGGTTCAAACCCAGACCATTTTGGCTGGGAGTCAAAAGCCCCAACCCCAAGAATATTGTGTCCCCTTGCATTTTCCTTCCCATTCCCCAAACAAACATACTTTACCTCTTGGCTCTCTCTCCTCAGGGACTTCTCTGATAGGTACCGCTCCATCAGCTCCTCTCTCTCCACCCTCCCCTTCTCCCCCTCCTCCTGGCTCTCCCTCAGCTGGGCTCGGCAGCTGGCCAGCCCCTCCAGGACCCACACAAGTATGGGCACCAGAGACTCCACCACCCCGGCCCCATGAGTCTCAATCACCGTCTGAGGGAGAGACAGCGAGAGAGAGAGCACATCAGGAGAACCAGTCAGATGTATGTTCTTCAACCTGATGCAGACCAATGACATCACCAACACACATTGAAGCTGCACATGCAAGCAAATGTCATAATATCAAGAAAAGGTTGACAATTATACTATGTCTGAGGAAATAGTTGATGAGGGGAAGGAATAGTTAGGGCCATTACCTGCAGTTCAGAATACAGCTTGCCTGCTTCTTCACTCACAATGTCAGGGTCCAATTCCAGCTCTCCAGCGCTACACAGGATACTCTCACTACACTCCATTTCACGGTCAAAATATGTTTACTAAACTGACAAGAACAAACTAAATGACCATATGTGTAGAATACTACGAGCAGACCCAAAAGAGGACCTTCCCCTTTTCTGTATGAATACCTATCCAGCCAACCAAATACATTTCTACACTTACAGTTCACCTAGTTCCTGTATCACCCATTTTTCTGTCATTTACTACACTACTATAAGACATGTTTCGATTTTGCACTGTATCCTACTGTTCTGGAATGTAATGTTATGCTCAGGTAGGTGCTGCTTGGTGTCCATTCTGAAAAAAAGAAAGAAAAAGTAAAGGTTTTAGCAAGAAAATATGCCTATGAGTTGAGATTCCTACAGTTTGCATGAGCATGTTTGTGTATGTTTGTAAACCACAGGCATCCTGAGATTTTCAGCGAGCTCAAACCTATATTTGGTTGGCATTAAACTTGACAAATAGGCCTATATGTAGAATGTCGTTTCTTGACTTTGATGGGAACATCAAACGTTTTGACGACCAGATCACAGAGAATAGTCATAGCTCACGCATAAAGTAGATCTATGTGAAAGCTGTGCTTACATGGATTATTGACCCTCATGATTTCAGGAATGCGCGAATAACGCTTTCTTAAACAAAACAAAAAAGTTTGTGAATCGATACAGCCAACATTCTACATGTTAACATACAGTCTTATATTGATCCATATTTTGATATCTTACAACGTGTGTTGCACACAAAACCTTTGACCTGATTTAGGGTCGCTAAATTATGCATAATGCACTAATTTACATGTATGCACCTTGCGTGTATATTTAGCACTATATTCAAAATAACTGTTGTAATTCCTTTTTTAAACGGTCGTTGTAGGTGTCCATATAGTCAAATACTGCGCAAAGCAAGTATCAACACAACCCCGTGACCGAATACAGTATTAGCGAAGGAGAAGCACGATAGCGCGTTTGTCATGTAGGCATATCGCATGACAGCAGCAGGTTTACTACTCACATAACTCAATGTAGCGTTTATAATAACGCAAAGCACAAACATTTTGCGCTCGATACATAAGTAACTGACAGTAGACACCTTGAGAGATATCTGACAGAAATCTAAGAAGACAGCAACTTTGGCGGAGTAAGCACTTCTTTCAAAGTGGTCCAGTGGTATTTTGTCAAACTTACCCGACTACCGTTCGCGTGAAGTTTATTATATTAGTACCATCTAACCAAATTCTTACCGATGTATTTGAGTAAAGCTATCAATTACACATAGGCCAGTTTAAAGAAGGGGAGTTGTTTAATTTCGACATGTTCGAAGGAGTCATTTGTCCACCAATCAGCGCCATGTACTTCTTAACTTTAACCAATGAACGTGAAGTAAAGGTGGGGCATGGACAACTGTTTCGCAAAGGAGAAAACAAGAAGGTTTCCTGAATGACACGTGACCAATAAACGCTTTGGAGTGTCAGGTGATTCGAGCAACGTTCATATAATACCTGTTGGCATACCGATAATACCTGGCTGAAGACATGCAGAGCTGCAACGCAATAATGTGGCTACTTATTGGCTATCTCCTTATTACGTTGCATAATAACGTTATTTTGGCTCTATTTAGTGATATCTTTGTCTTGTACTGTAGAGGCCTCTATTGAGAGATTTCTCAAATGAATAATCTGTTATGATTACTCTGTATTCATAAAAATAAAGCAATGACTGTCCAGGATGCATTTTTCAATGGAATATATAAAAACAAATTTAAGAGCTACTTTATGAAGCAACCAGAAACGAGACATTTTTATACTAGCTACTGTCAATATTGTGTATTTCTCATCTAGTGTTTTCATGTTTATACTACTGTCCCTACTGTACACATACCTCATTCATAGTGTCTTCATATTAATACCACTTTCCATACTGTTCATATCATGTCCATAATGTATTTACCGTATTCATATCATAGTACAACTGCGCTATTTATATACTTATGCCGTATCTGCACTACCTATTGCTATTGCTGCTCATGTTCAAAGTGTTCCACTGTATATATCTTAACTATTTCATCACCACCATTCTACTGTCAATATACTGCATATATCTTATTTATTTATATATTCCACTATACATATACATTCTTTACACATTTTTCCGACAGATATAAGATGCACATTGTCATAAATTGACCCTGTTACCACTAAACTCAAATCTTTTTAGGGGAGTAGAGTATGGGTCATTACATGTGTCCTAACCATAACAATATATTGGAATATTTATATAATGTAACCATCGCTTTTATTTAAAACTCACTTAAAAAAAACTCGGTTTTATGGTAATTTAACCTTTCTTAATCTTTCAAGAGTCTCTCAAGAATCAATTTTCAAAGGACTTCATTGGCATGAAAAACGTACATTCACTTTGCCAAAGCACAAAATGTAAAATCAGATACAACATAAGATGCAAAACAGTAGTACAATAGTACAAATTAACAAATAAATAAAACAAAAAATCTTTTTTTAAATACAATATAATGCAAATGTAATTGTGTACATGCAGTTAAAATGGAGACTATAATATTAGATAATGCTAATGGTCGTGATAGGTTTGAGGTAATCAAATTGTTTCTTGGGACTTTGTCTTAGAATGACGTGTCTTTAACCCTCTCCGTAAATATGATTGCCAGTAGACCTTTAAATAACCATCTCTCCCTCCCTCTAGAGTTTAGTCTTCTTTCGTTTCTTCTCAACTTCGATTCTCCTCTCGTTTACTCAAAATGTAGTAGTAGTAATAGTACACGTTTTTATTAACCTAGCTGATGCGTGGTGGTTATGATAGTATTCAATAGTTTCAGTTGAATGTGTTTTCCCATCATCCAAAAGGCACGAAAAGCTAGCAGGAAAAGCGACGCTGAGCGTTCAGCGAAGGGCAGTGCATTTCCTACGGGTTCAGAATGGAGGTGACCCGCATGGCCTCGCTGCTGCCAACCGGGCCGGAGGTGGCAGCGCTCGGCCCGGGGAAGGAACATTTTTATGTACAACATTTAGCACATTTAAAAATTGTTTTCAAATTATTTGTGTTCCTACTCAGTCCAGTAGATGGCAATATAAACACTGCCCTCTGTCGCTTGTTTTGTTTTATTTTATTTGGCAGACGTGTGTTGAAATCTACTTGTTATTTACACTTAAAGGAATATTATGAGCAGCATATGACCTACTCAGCAAGTACATTCACTATAATATGTTTCCATAGCAGAAAAAAAGAAGGAAGAGCTAGTGAATATCCGTGGATAATTACATGATAAATATCAAAATAAGATAAAAATCCACATGCACATGGAGTTCTTAATTATCCTGTTCGTGCTGTCCATTCATTCACCTTACACAGTAACTATTTTTATTACTCTTCGGTTCTCCTCCACGAGTACCTCTTTCCCATCCTCCCTCTCCTCTCGTGTCATCTCTCTCCTCTTCCCTAGCAGGTAAAACATGGCAACGTTGCCCACCATCCCAATGCTGATGGCCAGAATCACGCAGCCCAACACCAGTAGATGTGAGGTCCTCCCCTGCTGCTGATTGGATTGGTCCCATACTCCCAGCCCCACTACGCTAACACCAATGAGAGTGCCCCAAAACCCTAATGCCATCATGCAGGAGCCCCAGGTCAGCTCTGAACCCCCAGTCACCACAGTAACGCCTGCTACAGAGACGATTCCCCCTGGTAAGGTCACTGTCTCTGACTTATGGTCATAGGTTACCGCTGTAGCGTCAGAGGATGGCAAAGTAGAAGGATCCAGGACGTCCATTTTAGATGTCATGTTGGGCTTTATTTTGTGTCACGTGTCCTGCAGTGAACAATCACTGGTGCTCGTTGCTATGTGTCCCTCTTCTCAGGTCTTGGGTCTTCTCCTCTGGTGCCAGACCTAGAATATCCTAGAATCTAATGTTCAATTGCAGTAAAAAAAAAACATTAAGGAGATAGTCTTCATCAAAACCAATTAAGGAAATGTTAATGAAGATAAAATGTACTTTATTAACCCCAAACGGGAAACACCAACTCTACACTCTATACAACTACTGTTTGTTAGTTATAATATATAACAATAGTTATAAATAATATATAATAATAGTTATAGATAATAATAATATCTAAATATTTAATATATATATATATGATCCGATATAACAAAATATTAGCTCCAATCTATTTGACTTTAACATTATAAAAGGAAAGGTTATGAGAACACCTACCTTAGTTGCAGCCCCGTATTGAGGGGAAAGGGATATGACTAGATAAATGTCTATGTATAATTCATAAAGATCCAGTTAATATTTAATATCAGTTAGATCCTCATTGTGCTGTTGTGTCTCTCTACCCTGGCCAGTGGTCAGTATAGAAAGGAGTGAGGAGGACTGGTTGCCTGCTACTTTGTCACATTGCATCACCACCTTAAGGGCCTGCAAGATGGCGGACAGTTGTTATGATTGTTGTTATCATTTGTTTGTTCCACCCGTCACATGTCTTAAATAGGAAGGGCTTGTCTGTCATTACGACCCATTATGAACCATTAACTGGTATTTATCTAAGAGCACTCCCTTCCTCTTCTTCTTGTTGCTTGTTTTCCTTACCCCCCAGAGGAATTGTTTAGGTTCATAATGGATTATTTCTTATTTCCCCAAAACATCTTATTTTTATTCCTGCCTTGCTGTCTCCATGCCATAGGCAAACATTCTGCCTTTTTTAATCTTAGCGTAACGTTTTGAATTATACTTAACACGCAGCAACTGCCGTTACCATGACAATCAGAAACTATAAAATCCTGAATTATTTTTATGCCCTAGGCCTATCACACATTTCGCACCAATTGAGGTATACATCACAGATGAGCAGCTAGGCGAAGCACACTGACACACTGGTGGTTCTATGACACAAGCACTGCTAATACAGTTAGCTAGTAATAGGCTACACCTCTTGTTATGTCTTACCTTTGTTGACTGTTGAGACTGTCTTTACACATAATGTAAACGTATATGTATGCATATTACGTTAATATGTAAACAATATGTATATTTACATACATATATATTTACATTCAGGATATTAGTAGGCCAACTTTGTGGCATAATCATGCAACATTTGTCATATTTGAAATGAGTTGATTTATGCTTTTGTTCTTCATAACAGCGCTAGTGTCTTTCTATGTACATATTCTAAATGGACTTTATCTGCCGTATGCACTTCTATATTCATTGTCTTTCTCTTCAAGCTTTATCTTTTACAACATATCTGCCTACCAGACGACCAGTTGGATGGCAGTCTACCAGATCTCTACATGCAATAAGATGGACATGCAGAAATGGGACAGATGCAGAATCATTCTCATCACCACCTGTTTCACATCCTCAATACGTTCAACATCTGAAGCGTGGATCCCCCAGCAGCAGCAGCTTGGCCTTTAAGAACCGCCCAGGCTATAGGTCGGATGTCAGGGCTAGTCCGTTGGGAAGGGGAAGGGGTGTAATTGCTCCTGGGCACGGGTGTCACAGGGATAATGTTCATGGTAACTGGCTCAGTCTGACACAAGGCGAGAAAGGGCGGGGTTTCCATAATCCAATAGATGGACTCGCTGGATGAATATTTATAGAGGGAAGAAAATCCCACAGCGGAACATATAAGTGTACGGAATAATCAATTAGGAAGGCAGGATATACAGGCAAATGTATAGAATAGAATATGTGTTTATATATCTAATTTATATTCTTTAATTTACTATTTTACAAGGCTGGGGAAGTGACTTTGGCCCCTATATTGGACGGATCGGGTTGCAAACAAGCACATTTCATATAAAAATGTACTCCAATAACATAAAGTTTATATTATCCTCCATCACAGAAGTCATCCTTTCTTGTTTAGTATTTTCACTCTGTTTGTAACGAATTGTAAACAAGGATTTAGCCTTCAAGTGCTCTTCTAACCTCAATATTTGTGTTCTGACTATTAAAACACAAATTTAAACCAGCAAGTTAATGTTGTTTTCATCTTACTAGAGGAAAGGACTAAGCAGACGGATGGTTCACAAAAGAAGAGTGGCCAAACTATGTCTGATATTTACACAATGCTAGCCTTATTCCTGACTACTAAAGATTGTTATTTGTGACTTCCTCTGAAAGGGTCAACACCAAGACAAGAGAACCAAAATACATGAATAATATAGATAGATAGATAGATAGATAGATAGATAGACAGACAGACAGACAGACAGACAGACAGACAGACAGACAGACAGACAGACAGACAGACAGACAGACAGACAGACAGACAGACAGACAGATAGATAGATAGATAGATAGATAGATAGTTACTTCCATTTAATATAATTGTGTATAAATCTGTTTGCATATTAGACATACACACAAACACACACCCACTACATTCCTGGATACTATGCTAGGCTGCCTCCCTGGAAATGTCTATCAGCAGTCATTTTATCTTTCTAACAAGATGTTGCAATGGCTTCCTCCTCCTCCTTCCTGCTCTTTCTATGTTGTATTGACTCTGACAAGGCTCATTTGTCCCTCCCCTTGGCCTTTCCTGCTCTTTTTCCATCAACTAAAAGGAGTTTACCTTTCTCTCTGTGCCCTATGGGGGGAAAATACTACATAACTATGTGTGTGTGTGTTTGTGTGTGTGTGTGTGTGTGTGTGTGTGTGTGTGTGTGTGTGTGTGTGTGTATGTGTGTGTGTATGTGTGTGTGTGTGTGTGTGTATGTGTGTGTGTGTGTGTGTGTGTGTGTTTGTGTGTGTGTGTGTGTGTGTGTGTATGTGTGTGTGTGTGTGTGTGTGTTCGCATGTGTGTGCACGCGTGTGTGTATATGTCAAGGAGTTGGTGGGTGGTTGGAGCCCTAATCAGAGAGGTTTAAGGGGAAAGGTGAAGAGTGGTGCTGGGCTTGGGCAGGTCACATGGACCATGCTATAATTCTCCTGTGCAGATGGTAGTTCGGAATAAGTAAGTTAATTGTCAACTAAGCCCACTAAGCCCACTCAAGACTCTTAGCACAATACTAGATCATTCAACCCCTACATGGTCTTCTTGCCTTTTCTTGCCATAGTTTTCTCCACCCCACTTGGGCACTTCACAGAAGGATGCCAGGTGTTCTGGGCTAGCTTCTCATTCAGATAAGGATTAATTTAATGTAATGTGATCTAACTAATCCAGACGCTATATAACCCCACCTTGAAATTATCCTGAGCTTCACGACTGGGGTTCTTATTCACTAGTATAGTCACTTTGCTTAATTGCTGTTCCACATGAGGCTCACATTCGCTAGACCCCCATCCCACCAATTAGTACCACATCAAACTCATGTTCCCCATCAGTCCCATAACACATAACCAAATCACCATCTATTCGATACCCCTGAATATTTGGCTACCTACAGGTGCTAATAACAAATAATAAATAGCACAATGGCCCTGAACGGCATCAATACATAAGTAAGCTACTATCTCAGCAAACTGAGAGAGCAAGTAGAGATGACGTAGGCCCATGGGCTCATTTCTCTCAGAAGCTCAGCTACCTTAAATCCCCTATTAACATAAGTAACCCATCTATCTATGGTAGGAGACTAAGTCTTCTTCCTCATCCTCTCCAACCGGCCAGTCAGTCAACAGTCGGTCTCTGACACACTTCAACACATCAAATAGGTAGGTGACTTACTATATGGTGCTTAGACTCACTGGGCTTGCACACACACAGTGTACAGTGTAGAGTAAGATCTCGTGAGCATTTCCTGTTTTATCTCACTAGACTTTAGACCTTTAGACAAGAAATAATCTCATATTTTCTGGGAAGAGAATACACACCGTGTGCACACACAGGGCATCTGCAGATCTGACCTGTAAAGGAAGACCTCCAAAGACAAGTACAACAGGGACTAGGACAAAGACCAGTGTGGTTGCAGCTCACGGGGGGGGGGGGACATTCCAAAAAACAATCCAATCCAGCACCATGGGAAACGCCACCAGCAGCGCAATCTCCAAGGAGATCCTGGAGGACCTGAAGCTCAACACCAAGTTCACGGAGACCGAGATCTGCCAGTGGTACGAGAACTTCCAGAAGCAGTGTCCGACGGGCCGCATCAGCCCAGAGGATTTTAAGCAGATCTACGCCCGCTTCTTCCCAGAGAGCGACGCCACCACCTACGCCCAGCATGTCTTCCGCTCGTTCGACACCAACGACGACGGCACGCTGGACTTCAAGGAGTACATCATCGCGCTGCACATGACCTCCACGGGCAAGACCACGCGGAAGCTGGAGTGGGCCTTCTCACTGTTCGACGTGGACAAGAACGGCTACATCACAAAGACGGAGGTGACGGAGATCTGCCAGGTGAGAGGGAGGAGATCTGGGATTTTCGAGTGTTGTGTTGGGGGTAAGGTGATATCGTGTTCATGATCAATGCTTACACATGCACATGAACAGGATAGTGGATGATGGCTATCCTAGTGCTACAAGAAGGTTTTAAAAATGCAATAGCTCAGCTAGAAGGGTAGTAGGGGATGAAAAACAAGGACATTGTCATGTGTGTGTACTTTTTTGAATGGAAATATATTTTAAATTGTTTCAAGATTAAGGGAATCCCTATGCAACCATTGTCAATAGTAGATTATCTTGCTTTTAAGACTGAGGGGTGAACTCTATGGATGACCTTGTTGTCCTTATCCTGTTGTGTGGTCCATTAGTGTGGTCCCTCACAATACTTTCAATGCTGTGTTTTCTTTTCATCCCTGTTTAGAAAAATATATAGAATGATCACATCCTTGGAAAGAGTCCACCCTTCTCATTGAATATTTTAGCCTAATTAGTCGCCCCATTTGAGCCTTCCAATCCAGATAATCTATGCGATTACAGGTTTAACTCTCAGATATAGGCAATTCTGCACTCAAGCAATGCTTAGTCTACAACAGTGTGTTTTTTGTTTACGTAATCTACATTACTTCAGTAAAAAGGTATCTTGCACCTTTAAATCAACATTGTAATTTGCAGTTATACGTTTATAGATGTATAGTTATAGTTATTAAGAGCTCAAATATGTATTGTCTTTTGTAGTAATCCAAATGGAGGTCAAGGTTCAAACGCATCCTGGGAAACCCAAGAAACAACGCAAGACTCAAATAGCATAAAGTATACGTACAATGTTTAAAGATGCAGATATTTATGCTTAAGTCTGTAACCTTACCTGGGGTTGACACGTGATGTCTGCAGTGTGTACAGTATAATTGTACTGTGTTATGAAAATATCATCATACAAAACATTATCTGCCATGTAAAGCAACCATAACAACTATTGAAAAATATTTACTTTTTTACATAAATACACACCAGTTTATCAACAGTATGACCAACTGAACAACAAAAAGCATCTACATACTTAAATGTTACCACCAGAGCAATATCTCAAGTATGAAAACAATTACTGAATCTGATCTTGATTTTGGAATTCTTAATCAATTCAAAATGTTTGCATTAACATGCAAATGTGAATACATATGTGTATATTCACAAAACAAAATATGGCACATAGCCAAAACATAATTGAACCAGCCACAGCATGAGGCGGGGGGAGCAAGATGGAGGTGGAGCGTAGGAGGAGAAAAATGACATGTTGCAGTTTGGCCTGTGGTCTGAGTCTTGGCACTAATCCATGTTAATCTAGGTGTCTTAAATGTTCTAGAGGAGTCTTTCCCCTCCGTATGTGGGACACATACTGAGAAGGCCTGACCCTGCGAAGTGGAACGTCTGCTACATACATATGTTAGGATGCTAAGTGGCTTCAGGCAATCCCTCTGGGGTGAAAAAAAAAGACTGTATGGACTAGCAATGTTGAATCAACAGACCAACACATAAGGATGGGAGATTATGTTGGGGAAAAAAATGTTGCCAGTCAAACACAGTGAGAAGCTGCCTTCAGTTTAATGATCTTGGTTATGATATGTTATATCGCGTGGAGACTAAAAACCTTCAAGAAATGGTTTGGATTGTTCTAGTTGGTTCTTCTTCACTGCTGCGGTTGTCAAGTGTAGGCCCACAGATGTCAGACGTAGATGTAGAAATAGTGGCACAGTGTCGATTCAACTAACCGAAGGAAGCCTGTCATACATAGGCTAGAGTGTGTCTATACTATATATAACAGTAGACTGCCTTGTAATCCACATCCTTTATGTTGCTAGCCTGCTCCATATATTCTGAAGATCTCTACCAGACCACTTACATGGACTGTTACATTTGCTATAACTATTGTGGTTTATTTTGCCCTAATGTTATTATGAGTAGTTAAAGTATAACAATGAAGGTATGGTTTTCTTAACTTTGTATGGTATAAAACATTGATATTTGCATATAATAATAATTATAATAATAATGTATCATGGAGCAATTTATATTTATTTTGCTCCAATATTGATTACATGATTTGATTATACTCCTCAGCCTTACTTGTAGGTCACTCTGGACAACACTGTCGTCACTCTGGACAACACTGTCTACAAAATGTGGATGTAAACGTAAGGCAAATGTGAAGCATTAACATGCATCCCCCCCCCCCCCCCCCCCCCCCCCCCCTCTCCACTCAGGCCATCTTTAAGCTGATCCCCAAGGAGGACCTGGGCAAGCTACCCGGAGACGAGAACACACCTGAGAAAAGAGCCGACAAGCTGTGGTCTTTCTTCGAGAAGAAAGACAATGGTAAGCTGGAGCACACACACACACACACTCACAAACACACACACACTATCACACTATCACACTCAAACACCACACGCACCATAAATACGCACATACTGCTGCTCAGAGTTCACCAGAGGTCACGTTATCCCATGTGAAGGTGAGTGAGAGAGAGGAGTGGAAATCTTTCATTGTCCTGTCTCAGCAGTTGGGTGCACAGCTTCTGCAGATTAAGTTTTACATGTGTTCTGTTGTGGCATCTGATGCATGGCTAAAGCATTGTATTCACCTAGGAAGCACAATCCTGTTACAGCATCGCTAGTCATGAAGTTTTATATCAAGTGGCTATGAGCAAGTGGAAATCCTTAACTAAGACTCCCGTGTGTTAAAGACAATACCACGCAATACTGTTTATTCTTGATCAAGAATTCTTGATTTGTTACTCCCACACCCTCAACATCTTTCTCTTTTCTTTTTCTCCTATCAGAACGATTGGCAGAAGGCGAGTTTATCAAAGGGGTGATCGACAATGAAAATGCTATGCGTCTTATTCACTACGAGCCCATGAAGGAGTAAATAAATGTCTCTCTCTCTCTCTCTCCTCCCAGTTAGAATGTCTTCTTTGGTATTTGTCATTCGTTTTTCATAAACCCCTAGCCTGCCCTCTTTCTTCACTCTTTAAGACTATGTAAATATTATTCTTCTGCCGTGTCTTTGTCACTGTACTCTTGATTAATAAAAGGTTTACTTGATGGTAAATTGTCTTGGAAATATTAAAAAAAAGTATTATTATTAATAATTAATTGTCAATTATTGGTGTGGTTCATTGTTATCAACAATGAATAATAATGAATTAATCATTTGTACACTGAAATAATATTACGGATTTGTATTTATTGCAACTAGAATAATATGTGTGGATATGGGATTTTGGGTAAGGGTACTTTGGAATAATGGTCAAAAGGACATTTTGGCTAGTATGTAACCTATATCAAAATAGTGAAAATGTAATAATAAATCGGAGGGACATTTCAGAGTCTTGTGTCTATTGTCTACTATGAATGCACTTATTTCCTGGACAGAGCGTAGAAAAAATGGTTTTGGTAAGATATGGAAATGATGAGGTTTTTAGGAATCACACCAATTTGAATAATTATATCCAATAAGGTTGATTGCCTTGTTGGCTAAATGTTACACTACGCACAATTGCAACATGGTTAAATAGTATGATTTTGTGCTGGTCATCCTGGAATAATGTTTCTCTACATTGTGCACTTAATAAATCATTTTTCTCCGATTTCATTATGTGTTTTTCTGCCAGAGAACAAAGTTAAGCGTTGACATAGAAAAAACGATCTAAGTTGGGCGATAAAAATCCAATTGAGTAAGATGACACGTGAAGTCTCATGTTTTCAATTGTATTTGCCCTGGACAGAAAATCCAGGATTCACTTGTACACCAGCCGTAATATGAAAAAATTCCATAATTTGAAGGAACTGGGCCATGGGCAGTTAAGCTTATATCAAAATTGATAAAAACAATCAAACATTTGAGGGAGTCAGCATGTGTATTCCACTTGGTGAAAAGAATTATGCATGTGTATTCCCACAAGTTCACTTGAGTTGCCTACAACATTTCAACATGCTTGTGTTCAAGCAAAGTGCAAAAGTATGCAGTTTCCCTCTCCACTGCACATTTCTTTTAAAACTCGTTCTGTGCAAAATGCTCATTCTGCCCTACCCTCATCAACTTCTGCCGTCAGTCTCTCGTCCATCTTTTCCAACTTCTCTCCATCCCTCTCGGGATTACCATCATAATCTTCTGCTTTAACATCTGAGAGCAGACTTTTTCAAATCTCCATAATCTTTTCATCTCTATGTGTCTCTATCTTATGGGCAAGTCAGTTCATCTGTAGACAGAGTATGTCTACTTCTTGCCTCTATTAAAGAGTCCACTTCAACAAGATTAAATAAATATGAACGAGATCATAGACAGGGATTCTAGGTCACTGCAGAGTTGCCTGCATTTACACCAAAGGACTGAGAGAGCACCAGTACAAAAACGCACTGCCTTTTTTTTATTTTAAATGAGTGACAATAGACGTAGTGGCGTAGTGTGATTGGAAAACAAACCTTGAATGTCCCCTAGAATATATTGAATAATTTAAATGAATTGAAAGTAATTCAAATGAACATTTAGTGTTCTGCTCTTTTGTTAGGAACAGAGTCCATTCTTTCCAAGAATTCCAATGTGAGCCAAACATTTAAATGCAAATAACAGCTAGAAAATAATATATTACATCATCATAGCACATACCGCCATAGAGAGAGACCTGATCTTCTCTACCAGTATTTGGCACTAATAAATAACTCTGAGTAATGCAAGCGATGCGTGTGACCCGCCCATGTACAGAAGATTACACATGTTGATGTGTTTTGATTTGGTCAGCATCCGTCCCAGTGAAAAACGGCCAAATGATGCAGAGAGAAAAACTTCATGGAAAATCCGAGTTTACTTGTAGCACCGTCTGCAGTGCATTCCTGCTACCGGTCCTTCTTCCCTCTGCAACAACAGCGAGCGATCCATCTCCTAACAGGGCGAATCCACTCTGTCCATCTCGGCCCCCTCCATCATATCCATCTCTCTCTCGCAGTCCTCGCACCCCTCAGTCCCGCAGCCGCCCACCAGCACCAGGGTGGGCATGGCATCCCCGTTGCCCACCCCCACCACACTGCCGTCGGGGGACCAGGCCACGTCCATCATCCCCCCGGGACACTGCAGCAGGCCGCTGACCGAATAGAGCCCGCCCCCGGGGACCACTTCGTCATAGGCGGGCGCGCAGGCCACCGCTCTGGCCTCCTCCAGACGAAGGCGCTGTCTGCGCCGCATCTCGATGATGGTCTTGGTGTAGGAGTTGAGGGTGACCACCGCCGCC
Source organism: Lota lota (assembly GCA_026745465.1). Lineage (NCBI taxonomy): Eukaryota > Metazoa > Chordata > Actinopteri > Gadiformes > Lotidae > Lota > Lota lota. The sequence continues at coordinate 1,176,710 of JACYXH010000826.1, forward strand.
CCCATGCAGCAGCTGAAGGACACCCACGCCAGACTGGGAGGAGAAGAAGAAGAAGAGGAAGAAGAAGAAGAAAAAGAGGAACAAGAAGAAGATGAAGAAAAAGGGAGAAGAAGGAGGAGAAGAAGAAGAAGAAGAGGAGGAGGAGGAGGAGGAGGAGGAGGAGGAGGAGGAGAAGGAGAAGGAGAAGGAGAAGGAGAAGGAGAAGGAGAAGGAGAAGGAGAAGAGAAGAGGAGGAGGAGAAGAAGAAGAAGAAGAAAAAGAAGAAGAAGAAGAAGATTTTAAGGTGGTCTAAATACGTGGCCATAGCGGAGATCAAATGGTGTTGGTAATAAATGGAGATGATGTCGGTTTTTAGATTATGAAGATGCGCATGTTATTCTCTGTATGTTGGAAGTGAAGTGAGAACGTTGTCATTGCTGTTGTTGTTGTTGTTATTGTTTGGATCTCAGCCACCTACGCAAATGACCAGCCGTAGTCCCAGGTCTGCGGCCTCCAGTCCTTGGGGCCAACGATGACTGTCATCTGGAACACCGTGGTGAACATCATGTGAGCCACCATTCCCATAAGACCTGACACACCAGAGAATTAAATAAGTGCACAATCATGTAAGAGAGGTATGAGAGAACCTCACTTGTGTGTTGTCATTGTGTTGTCGAATCTGTAAAATGTTAAATGAATGAGCAAGCAAGCATTTGAAATATGCTTTTTGAGAAGGATAAATTAATGAAGTTTAAAGTGGGAATGGGTGAAGAAAATGAAACACAAATACACAGGATAAAATCCTTTCAAATCAACGGCTTGAAAAACCTTTTCATGAATGCTGTAAGTCATACCTGAGAGCACGGTACAAATAGCTGCGTAGGCGTTTATTTTAAGTGCATGCATCTCCTTGTGGGAGAACAGCAGCTCCAGCCACATCAACAGGAAGCCCATTCCCAGCAGGCCGATGTAGGTGAACTCTGAGATGACGGACAGCCACAGCACACCTGCAGCACATGCAACAGCATGGACCAGCCCAAATCCCCCGCACACACACACACACACACGTTACATAAGATACAAAATGCACGCTCAGTTTATTGAGTATGCAAGTATACAAACGTATAATATTAATGTTCCATATGAACTGACCTTGTGTTTCCCCGGGGGTTAACTCTATGAAGCTACGGCACTTCTCTCCTGTTCACAAATGTTCAGGATGTGATCAGGTAATGAAATCAGAAATCAAATATTTCTGTAAATTTTAAAATGATCAGAATTATAAAGGAAAAATATCTGAAATCCTAAATTAAATCAAACATCTGATTGTGTCTGCATGTGAATGTGTGTGTGGATATGTGTTTTCATTTACATCTATCGGCATGTGCATCCTCACACCCATACACACACACACACACACACACACACACACACACACCGGTAAGACCTGGGGTCTCACCATCGCTGTGTTTCTCACAGCTCTCCCAGAAGCCTGTGTGGAAGTATCTGAAGGCGTACTTGTCCTCCCCCGTCTCCCAGATGTAGTGCACGGCATTGGCCAGCTGCCTCTGTCTGATATTGGACAGCTCCTCCCTCCGCGCTGGAGACAGCGTGCGGTTGAAGGGGTTCTGGGTGGGGCTCTCTGGAAGACAGAAGAAGACGGGAGAATAGCTCATGTGACTAGTGCAGGCATGCTGGTGCAAACGGGCTGATTAAAACAAAGTGGCACAAGGTCAAATGTTTTTGATTTTGTCGAAATATAACTTTTAATTAAGTCTGTGCTGCAAACACCTCTTTAAAAGTAAATGATTTGCATTCCTTCTCCAAGTCTTCCAACACCTGGTAACAATTTCTTTCTTACAATACTTTGTGATCTGAAAGTATTTCAGATCCCCCATTTCACTTTAATACATTAAAGATTGCTAGGAGAATCTGGAATGTCCAATCAGAAATAATACATGCTTTAGAAAGGATAGAGGGAGGGACAAAATAGAGTATATAGAATATATAGTATAGAATATTTCCCACTAATGTGTGAAAAGTAACATGCTGTCCTGTTTCAGAGTCACATGGGGCTAAGTCTTCATTCTGTGGAAGTCGAGTACACAAACTAAGCAGCTATCAGGATCATAGATAATTCCTTTATGGAGAAATAGTCTGGATTAAGCCCATGCAGGTATCAAACGTATCAAAAACAAAGTACAAGGGAATAAAACGGGTCCAAACACCATCTGTCTGGACAGATGAGTTCCAGGTATTTATTTGAACATAAGGTCGAAGCAAAATAATTAATAAGTGCAATACATTAAGTCCACGTTGTCCAAAACTATTAAATCTCTAGGGTTTATGCACGTTAACCTTGTCAGTCCTTTAAAGTCAAAGGTCAAACGTTTTATTTTTTTAGATTAACCCTTGGCACAAGAGGGATATAATCATATCATTATATTATGATTAATAATTGGATGGACCTATTCCATCAAATTAATCAACAAGTATTTTCAAGAATTCACAAAGCGTATATAGCTGATTTGTGTGTGTGTGTTTGTGTGTGCATGTGCATGCGTGCATGCATACGGGCCTGTGTGTGTGTCTGTGTGTGTTTGAACGAGTGCGTGCATGCATGTGTGCGTGACATTTCCCTTACAACGTCCACATTTCTTTGACGTTGTTCGGGAACAACACGTCCACACGTTTCTTTACCTGTGGTGTACGCCTCGCTGTTGTTCTGACCGCAGTTCTTCATCTTGACGGGCGAGAGGCAGAGGGGCTTCACCACCTTGTGGGTGCCCTCGCACCAGTAGGAGGTGCAGAGAGCCAAGATGGAGAACACCAGAGCCAGGGTGGTCAAGGACAGTGACAGCAGGGAGCGAGAGCGACGTGACATGCCCTCTAGCATGGCAGCGCCCCACGGGGTTTGGGGGAGCAGGTAGGTTGGCAGGAAGGAGGGGCGGGGGGGGGTCTTCTTATATGTCTTCTTATAGACAAAATAAGAAGATGCAGAGATGATATGAGGGCACCAAGATGATATAACAGTTCACGGTGGACGCAGTATGGATTAAAAGCCAGGAGGATCAAGAGTATGAAATGAGAGGAGGACGGGATAAAAATAGTGTAAGTTATAACACATGTGGAATAAAGACAGATGAAACAGAGACATGAACAAATAGGAAAGACTAGCATGCAGGGTGGCCCTGCATGTGGGAAAGCAGCGGGATCTGCGGTCTGCAGAGCTTTACTCTTTGATCCTGTTAAGGGTCACCATGGCGACGATGTGGCCAATCATCTCTGGACCGCAACATCTCCTCAGCCACCCAGCCAAGCTAGCGAATATCTGTTTGTGGCGCTAATTCAACGAACATGAATCAACCACAAGGTTTGCTTCAACTGATTGAATGTGCTAATTACAAGTATAGAGTCCAGACTGTTGCAACTGTCAATTTCATTAGTTGCGTAAAACAAAACTCCACCAGCGTGGTCTCCATAGGATGGCCGTGAGTTCTGTTGTTCTTACGGTCTGGGTCATGATTCTGGCCAGGGTCACATAACAACCCCCTTCCATCTGTGGGTGGATGTTGGTAAGGAGGCGTTCCAGGGCATCAGTAATGCACACTGTCCGGTGACCTAAGTTAAGATCTGTGCACTCCCAGATTAAGAACTGCTGGCCTGGCCCTGCCTCTCATTACGGAGACTCCTTGACTAAAACCTCAAATTGCAGACAAGATGGAGGCGGTAATAAACAAGAGATTACTTTTTTTGATGAAATTATGGATAAGCCTCGATTCTAAATGAAATTTTTGCTAGTAATCCCTGTTGATCAGCTTTGGTCTGTTTGTGTTAGATGTGTTGTAGTGTGACACCCACTCTAAAACCCTTCTCCGTCAAGACACTCTCTCTTTCTCTCTCTGTGTCATTCGAAGGCTTGCATGTCCCTGGCCCCTGAAATGCAACAAGACCATAGGTTAAACGGCTATATTGAGCTCTGTTAAACAATGTAGACAGTTCATCCCCGATCTCAGCTCATATGCATGGCATGACACGCTATACACACAGGCTGCTGTTGATACTTAATGTGTACGTTTAGAATTCACATCGACATGACAGGACATGGAATCCTATCTGAAGGATAGTCATAGAATTACATAGTGACTACTAAATCACCATCAATCAAATATCATAATAAACTATGAGACATGACTTACACCTTATTAATACATATATTAAAAATAATCAAGTGGATTTCAGAAGCCAGATGTATGCTATAATTCATTTTAAGTTCATGTTTCAAATGTATAAATGACAGATTTATGACATATTACATTGTCACAATACTTGTGACATGCCTACAGACCAAGACCAAGACCAAGCTCTATTTTGGTAGCTTTTATGTATATACTGCTTTCAAAAGATCAGATAACTGAACCCCGAAATTAATCCAGTTTAGACCCCAAAAATATATAAATATATATGTAATATTATGATGTTGCATTTTTAAGTGTTTTTGTAATCCTTAAAAATGCAAGTAATAAACAGGTAGGTCCATTATAGCACACTATGGTTGGTTAACAATGAGAACATTGTGCTAATGTGAATACCAGTAAGCAAGTCATTTTGTAGTAATAAGTACCTACCTGTTTTTAAAATAAATGTCTCAAGCCATGCAGTCTTTCTGGTAAGCAGCAAGAAATCCTTGCTTTCAACGCCACCAACCACCTTACATACTCAATAAAAGATGGCAAGATATGATTTCCTTAAAAAGCGTACATGTCCAGTCCTCCAATAGTAACATGGCTTGCTCCTCATCCTGGACTTCTTCTTGTTCCTTCCATACTCCACCATCAGCATGAGCTTTGACCACAACCTCTCTAGACGCACATCGTCCACGCTCTAATGTCCGAGCGCAGATGACACTACGAAAGTGTGTCTGCCTCAACTCTTTTCAGTCTTTCTTGGGAATTAATGTCACAACCCTCTCCTGAATGATGTAATCCCTCTGAGTCCATCTGGGGTTGTGCCGCTCTTTCCCTTCACCTCTTCCTTTCCTCCCTGCTCACCTTCCTTCGCTGCTGGCACTATATCTTTATCCTCAATGAAAGTAACCTATGAGCATGTGATTTCTACTTTGCACTGTTCTCCAGGTCGGCAGTTGAATAAACTGCGAAATGATATAGTGAAGTAGTGCTTGTTGATGCTCTGCCCACCAATCTGTGCCAGTACAGTGCAAATCCAAATCCCTACTAGTCCAATGATTTAAGTTAATGTGTTTTGGGTGCCAAATCAGTATTCTACAAACAACAGGAATGAGAAAAAGATATTGAGTTTAAATAGTAACAATATTTATTTACAATGGTATGTACAAAAAACATCCAACATCAGACATTAATTGGCAAAGAAAAAAAGAACACTATAATTTGTTGCTCTAGTGTGTAAACCTTGGTTAACAAAGTGTTACAAGTTAAATGAATAGCAAATATGGAATTCAACAAAAAATGTTAACCCCAGGCTTGGGATTTACAATAATGTAGAACCAGCTTGCCATCACTGCCAAAACACTGCAAAAAAACACAAGAGAGAGATTGGAAATTTTTTTGTAAAACACAATACGTTCAGAGCACAAATTAGATGCATCCTAGTACATGCTGAATATTTCAGTATTAACACAGTAACTAACCTAACAAACATTAACTGCTGCTCCAAATCTCAAATATTACTTAACTCAGAACAAGACCCAATAATTGACACTTCAAAAGTGGAACCTTAAAAAGTATTTCTCTCTGTAGCCACTGTTTACATTACATGTGTATTATCCAACAGATATCCCTCTTATCATTTTACTACTCAGAAACATCCCACCCATACACTGTCAATCTCTGAACAATCGATACAACTTTGAAATGGGTTAATTTAAGTCCTTAAAAGGGTGCTGTAGGTTGCATTGAAGAGCTGAATTTGAGTGTAATTAGTTAGAAACGCCATAGCCAGCTATTCATCAGCTATTAATGAGTGAAATACTCTGTGAGAGTATCTGTTCTGGTTGACTGCAGCATGCGCATTGTATAAAGACAATTTCGATTTAAGACTGATCCTGGGTTCATTTCTGAACCCAGGATCCCTACCCTGCATCCCTACCCTGATTGGTTCAGGGAATCCATCCAGCCTGTCAATCACATTCGCACACAGCATTATCATAGCTCCACCACAGGTGTGTGAATGCAACACTTCTCAATGGCAGAGAAACATAGGGAGGGAGGGATTTTGCTCTCTTCTACTCTCTCTCTTTACGACTATCAAATCATACAGCACCTTTAAGGAGGTGGACAATTCTCAAATGGGACTAGTTGCAATCAGACTTGCTCACATACAGCACCCCCTACTGGTCTTGCCAAGATCTAACAATAATAATGTAATAATAATCGTATTATAAGACTTCGAAGTATAAGACTTCCCGGCTTGAGGAGTTGTTTATTCCTCAATGTCATGTAACTGTTCGGTCTCAAGATCAATTCAATGAAATACAACAACAACCAAAAGGCTAAAAGGGACATAACTATTGGTGAATAATAATATAGGACAGAACCAGTGTCTCTTTGACATGAATTTGAATTGTCCTTACCATGAGTCTTCCAAACAAATGTAAACAAATGTGGTATGCATTGAGGAGCTTTGTGCATTTCTTATTTAGCTTGCTTTGCTCAGGAATAATGTTAACCGCATGTGTAAGCATATGCATGATTTATCCAGCCTAATTTTTACTACACAATATATTGGAATGAAAAACAGTGTGACTCCATCACTGGAATTAATACTGGCACAATATAAGCATAGTATGAGTGCATTCTAACAAATTATACATATCTAATAACAATGTGAATTAAAAACGGATCTATTTCCAGTACTCACTTCGAATAGCACGCCGACTTCCTGGTCAGGTGATGGAGAAAACGACTGGTTGACATAAATGAACTGAAAAGCGTGCGGCAAGAGAAATGTATTAGGAATTAAAAACAAAGACAAAGCCATGTTTACCACATTGGGCATTAGAAATTAGCCAGAGAGATTTATTCAGTCCTCACCAGCTGTTCATTGGGGTCAAGTTTGAGGAACTTTGCAATGAACTGAGAAAGGGATTGTATAGTCCTCCCCTTCTCCATAGCCCACTTCTTAGTCTTCATTATAGGTGTGTCCCCTACTGCCTTCAACAGCACATCAACTAAAGAAAGAGATACATTATGAGAATTAAAACGACAGGTAGCATCCATACTACAACAGATCATTCTCCAAATTTATTTCCAGATAAGGCAACTTCCAGAGAGGAATGCTGTAGCTTACAAAACATAATAACAAGCACTATGCCTAATAGTGTACATAGAATGAATGTGTCTCTTAATCTCAATTATATAATAGCAATGGGAAACGTATATAAAGCCTACTTGTATGAAAAGTAGCTTGTCAAAAAAGAAATTGATAGACACTGCACATCTTATAGCAGGAATCTCATAAATAAGAAACGTAGGCCATGTCAACAAAATGCTACCATATGCGGAACTAGCTGCATGTAGCATTTAGCATCAGACAGCGTAAACATTGCTCCCATTTTTATGTCATGCACTTATATTTCCATACTTTTTTTCTTCTGGTCAGATGTGGCTGAGTCTCCCGGAGTTGTCGCATGTGGAACCGAAGGCTCCTCGTTTTGAAATTCTGTCGGGGACTCCGCATTGTCAGACATCGTCAGGGGTCTGCACCCGAATATCCTACTTTGCTGGACAAGGCCCGCCTACCATCGTGTTGTGTGCTAGAAAACGATTCGCTAGTTTTCATTCCGTCAAAGAAATGATTTATTATTGGTATTGGTATTATTTGTTCGCACAACTGCCAGTCTTCAAACAGCCCTCGTCCATTTGGTAAAATAATAGTTGTTGTTAAATAGCTATTTTGGGTGGGATTTGCTCTGAAAACGTTTCTAGTTATGGGAAGAGTGGGTGCAACTGAGGAGAGCTTTAACTTTAATTTCTTAATAGATTAGAGAACTAATTTAAATTTGACCCAAACAACCAAATTAATAACATGTATTAAATAACAAATGAATAACTAAAAATGTATAAAGCTATCTATAATGACCACTTTATAATCTACCCATGGCATGAACATTAACTCAGATTGTAGTTCTAATCGTTGTATCTACAATCCCCAATGTGCACAACATTGGATCTGCTAGAGAAATGAATGGGGGTTCATATTGTGGCGGGGGCTAGCCTCCAGAACATATACCTACATGCGTTGTTTATGTTTGTGCCATGTCTACATATATTTTGCAGCTAGGGTTTGTTGCTCCTGTTACAGCTCATCCAATTCCTATACATTTATATTTTTTTCTGGCCTATGACAATGACGGTTGCCTGCTGGCCTTTATCGGCTCTGTAGAGACTAGAGAGACCAACAGTTCCATTACAACTGCACAGGATGTAGTATCACCAAATAGGAATTTATGTTGTGCTGAACTGCTTTGCACTACTGACTAACGTTACATCTATGCCTCGTTGTTTTCGCTGAATTATATAGTATTTTGTTCATGTTGTTTTTGTTGTTGTTTGTTCTATGTTGTTTGTTGGCGGTCTTGTCATGTGAATCGTTCCTGGTCAAGGTTTAATGTCTGCACCCTTTAACCAGGTAACATTCTTGTATGTCTAATTGGATATGGACATTCAAGTATTCAGAATCCCATTCTAATATCTAATAAAACAATCCTGCTTTTTTTTTTTACCTTGTCAAACTACATTTGAATGAGTCAACTTATTTATTTTTCTTCTGTTGAAACCAGAAAAGAAGGAAGAAGGAACTGGTTCGTTTTTTTTCTGCTGTTCCATGCATTCTACCGTTCCACCAAAAACGTTAATCTTAAATTCTAAGAGGTGTGACCAGGAACTCAGAGGCAGGGCCCATAGTCTGATGTCACACAGAGGGAGGAGAGTGTGACGTTATTCTGGGACAGACAGAAAAAAAGGGAGGGGTTGAAGAGAGGGAGGGAGAGAAAAAGGAAGCTGCCTGCGATAACTTTTTTTGTTTCTTGAAAGTAAAACAAACTTTTGAAAAGCGAAAGCATGACAAGAGGCCAGGTCCAGATCGACTGCCTGGGAACGGGAGAGTTTTGAGAAGTTTAAAAGAGGGATTTAACAGCTGACACTTGATTCGTGCAGATCTGATGACATCAACATCAAATATTATCACTGTGTGAGGCCTTGGGCCTTGGGTAATTACAAAGAGGTAAGAGTCAAACTTTCTCACAACAAATGCTGCATAGCTCTTAATAAAGTACGTGTGGAGTTTGTACATACATAGACTAGTGCTACTCCTTGTCTTGTTAATGTAATATTTTCAAGTACAGTGCAAATCCTCTTCGGGTGTCAACTTACTGTCTTGTAAACGACACCAACTGGAACAAGAATGGCTGATCGTATTGGATTACATGGGAGAGGGGAATCCTTCCCGCTCCATTTCATGCCCAAACAGGCTTGTTGAGACCGACCTTATCTGACCTCCTATAGCACAAAACAGAACAAACAACCAATCATGACGACAGACCTGGACTCCAGTCTGACCAGCATAGACTGGCTGCCCCAGCTGGGAGTCAGCAGCCTGCGATCCGGCCGGGAAAGAGGAGCGGAGAAGGATAAGAAGAGAGACAGAGGGAGGGAGAGAGGAGACCTGCTGCCACCCGTGCCCTCCCCATCACCCTGTAACTCCAAGGGGAAGCCCCCCCACAGCTACGCTACTCTCATTGCCATGGCGATCACATCTGCCCCTGAAAAGAAGTTGAGTTTGAATGACATCTACACCTGGATCAGTGACACGTTCCCCTACTACAACCGAGCAGGCCGGGGATGGAAGGTAAGGATTCAATATTTTAATAATGTGTTTTGAATATATCACCTTTGTGATGATTGTATAATAATCTTTGGATAGGTTTCAAACTGTTCCTTTCTTGTGCTGAACACACAGCTTGACTTAGCTCTGATTTGGTGGGGAATTCTATGAATTCTATGATTATGCCATGTTATTTGTCCCCAACAGAACTCCATTCGGCATAACCTGTCTCTTAATAAATGCTTCAGAAAAGTTCCTCGACCACAGAGTGACCCTGGCAAGGTGAAGATTTATTTGTAATACTTTTATGTCTCGGGGTTTAACATTTTAAGCGGTCAAAATGATAAAGCAGGGCATACTATGTTTACCTGTATTTATTGTCCTGTAATTATTCCTTCGGTTTTCCTAGGGTTCCTATTGGACGATGGATGGACCCTCAGAGGTCAATCAAGCGAGGGTGCCCAAACGTCCATATCCAGAAGAGAATGAAAAGGTAAGGGAGAATGTTTGTCTTTAAGAGTGAAAGTCATGTGACCGGCATACTCATTTGCTTACTCATTGACTTCCTCTTACCTCTGTTAACTTTCTCTCCATCTCTCTCCAGGTCCTGCACGTACCTGTGACGCAGGCAGACAAAACCACCTCACCCACAGAGCTGTCGGTCTCCAGATCAGACCAGCTTCCTCTTAAAGAGGAACCCTTGGGTGCATTGCACCACACACCGACCCACCAAGCATCTCTCTCTCCTCCCCCATGCAAGGTAAAGTTACCAAAGTAAACCAGGAAGGCAGGTGCTTTCAAGTGTACTAGCAGCTCAAGAAAAAGCTCCTTCTATAAATCATCTTCTGTTTTTCTTGCAGAGATCCTATACACCTTGCTCCGTCACCATTCCCACGGTCCACAATGCTTCAATCTCATGCACAGCCACGTCCTTCTCCTCTTCCCCCATCTCTCCGCTTTCTTCCTACCCTCATCCTAACTCTGCCGCCCCCTGTCTTCCCATTGCCACGTCGCCAGCATTGTCCCTCTCGGGGGCCAACGTGTGCGTATCTACTCCCGCGTGTACGTACTCCCATGCCATTTCCACACTCTCCTCACATGCTACCCAGGTGCCCCCATCTCTTTTCACCTTCTCCATCCCCACCCTGGCCACTTCATCGGTCCCCCATTATCAGTCTGTACCCCACGTCTCTGTCACCATTCCCTCCTCCGCTGCATCTCATCACCCCCCCAGCACCGATCCCCTTCTACGCTTCACTTTCGACGACCTGAGCTTCCCGGACCTGTGCACCTCTTTCAAGTCTCTGGCAAAAAGCATGCAAGGAAGAAGGGCCTCCCATTGTAAGTGACCTCAATTCAACTTACAGTGAATACAGATACATGTCATTTATCGAACCCAGACTCTTTGGGCTCCCCCAGGACAGTGTAGTGGTTTTATTATTTCAGTGTACTGACTTCTTAGGCACTATGTTATGTGTCACTTTGTGATGATGAATCTTTAATTGTCTTCCAGCGGAAGCGAATAACTTTCTATTACCCAACCATGACATAACCCCACTGCACACTCCCACCCTCCTGCCAATATCCCCCCACCCTGGACCCATGGTCCCACCACCACCTGAAACAGAGCGTCCTGCTCAACGCGGTCAGTCCCATTCCTCACCCTGGTCAACCACTTGATACTTTATTTTAATTTTAACATAATCAGTATCGGTAACAGTTTCCAAGTAATATAAACATCACTGTCTTGTTTTCTCTTCCTGCTCTGTCCACAGTGCTGCCAGCTGATTGGTTCAGCAACCCGGGGTCGCTTAAAGAGAGCTTCCGCATCGCCAGCAGTCTAGACTGGGCTAACATCGACCTCACCAGTCACCCAGGTCCGTATTCATGTCATGTTTCTTATGTTCTTCATTTTGAAAACATACATACCATCTATTCATACATTTGTTGTACGTAGAGTCCTATGCGCTGGTTACTGATTGATAACGAGATTGAATGTGTACTAAAGTTATCACATGCATTGGTCAGTTAATAAACTTGCTATTTTGTACATTTTTGGATTTAATTATTAACAATGTTTGCCATCAGATCTGCTGGAGAGCATGCGCCAAGCCGAGCTCTGTGATTGGGCACTGGACCCGGGGCTCTTCACCTCGCTATGTGATTCCCTGAACCGCTTCTTTACTCAGAAGGGCATGATTGGCTCCTCTTCTGGAAATAACTCCCCATTGGCCCTCGGCATCCACCCTTCCATTCAAGGGCCGCACTTCAGTATGAATCCACCTCCTACCCTGGCTAGCCTCACCCAGCCATCGCCCCTTCCATACCCACCCCTGGCTCTTCCCTTCAACGGAGCTCAGCTGCCCAGGAGAACCATGCACCACCAGGGACAGGGTCTCCAGAGGCCTCAGTTTACCCAGCCTGCTAGCACTGGTAAGTCCATGGAGAAAGCCATACATGCGAATACACAAGCAGCCACCAATACCTACAGAGAGATATTATGGGTATGGATATAAATGGGCTTGCAGGCTGTGGACACTCCAGATCTAAAAAATTATGTAACTAGTTTCAGTTTCAGGATAATTTTTTTTTTTATCACTGAGACAGGAAATCGTATTTTACGTGGCTCTCATAAAAAAACAACAGCAGACACAAAATAAACATAATTTTATTTAAATGTGATATGTCCGTTTATCTGTGTATAATGTGTATGACTCATTCATGTAATCCTTTGCTCTGTCTTACCTCTGCCTCAGCCGGCATCCAACCCCAAACTAGACAACGTCCACCATTAAAGCATCTCCATAGCAACAGCGAGGAGATTCAGGACGACTTCGACTGGGACTCCCTTGTGTGATCATCTCCGTCTGTGAAGGCTTACCCAAATGAAAAATCAAAATCGTTGAAAGCAAGCAGATATACACCAACTGTTACACCATAAGTCATGCAGAAGCTGCCTCTCTAATGTTGTAATGTTTTACAGTAACTCTGCAAATACATTATGTATGACTGAAAGCTTTTTGTGTGAGGATCCCACAAATATTTCTGGGATTTTATGGCACTTCACTTATAGGCTTTCCTGCCAGAATTGTGTACATCAGATTTCTTGAGCAGTTTTTGGAGGTGGAGGGTTGTGGAGGGTGGTTCATAAATGTTTTTTGGGCAACCATGAGGTGAGTATTTGTTATTGTGTAGAAAATGTCCTAAATACTGAGGTATTACATTTCCATCTTTTATCTGATAAAAGAACCAAAGGAAGTTATACAAAACAAGCCAAACAGACTTATCTTTTTTTTTTCATTTGACTTCATGTTAAGCATTTTACTTTTGAAATGTGAACGTTCACAATTAACACAGCACAATAATTTAACCCAATAAAGTACTTTGTATTTTTGTTGAAAAAAGTTAAATTGATTAATAAACTAAAAGAAAGAGCCCATGTTTTTATAGCATTCTTGTTTTAAAAGATTTATCTTTTCATTTTTTGTGAGTAATCTGCAGCTTATCATCCCTTTAGGGCAGAGATAGGCTTCATGACACAAAGAAAGGAAAATGCTTCTGATTAATGCAAATAAAAAGTTGTATAATATTGGCCAAATGTGTGACCCTACATATAACCACAATACAAATATCCGCGTCTATACAAGGGATTTTTCCTACATTAACACTAAACAGATGTTGCCTTTGCGTGCTTCCATGTTGTTGTTAGGTTTTGTACTCCCCCCCTTCTTTATTCAATAAAGCATTACATAACATAATTACAAATGACATTAACATAATAAATGAAGCGTCTACATAATAAACCATACAATTATGTAATTAGACCTATAAAATAAATGACGTATCAAACCCAAAAATAAAAAGCGAGTGGTTTTTAATAAAACTTGAATTGTGGTCCATTCATTAATCATTTATTTAGTTTTTGCACTTAGTGATTGTCACTATATATTGCTAATTTATAAGGGGGAAAAAAGCATAATACACTGCTCAAAAAAATAAAGGGAACACTTAAACAACACAATGTAACTCCAAGTCAATCACACTTCTGTGAAATCAAACTGTCCACTTAGGAAGCAACACTGATTGACAATAAATTTCACATGCTGTTGTGCAAATGGAATAGACAACAGATGAAAATTATAGGCAATTAGCAAGACACCCCCAATAAAGGAGTGGTTCTGCAGGTGGTGACCACAGACCACTTCTCAGTTCCTATGCTTCCTGGATGATGTTTTGGTCACTTTTGAATGCTGGCGGTGCTTTCACTCTAGTGGTAGCATGAGACGGAGTCTACAACCCACACAAGTGGCTCAGGTAGTGCAGCTCATCCAGGATGGCACATCAATGTGGGCTGTGGCAAGAAGGTTTGCTGTGTCTGTCAGCGTAGTGTCCAGAGCATGGAGGCGCTACCAGGAGACAGGCCAGTACATCAGGAGATGTGGAGGAGGCCGTAGGAGGGCAACAACCCAGCAGCAGGACCGCTACCTCCGCCTTTGTGCAAGGAGGAGCAGGAGGAGCACTGCCAGAGCCCTGCAAAATGACCTCCAGCAGGCCACAAATGTGCATGTGTCTGCTCAAACGGTCAGAAACAGACTCCATGAGGGTGGTATGAGGGCCCGACGTCCACAGGTGGGGGTTGTGCTTACAACCCAACACCGTGCAGGACGTTTGGCATTTGCCAGAGAACACCAAGATTGGCAAATTTGCCACTGGCGCCCTGTGCTCTTCACAGATGAAAGCAGGTTCACACTGAGCAGATGTGACAGACGTGACACAGTCAGGAGACGCCGTGGAGAACGTTCTGCTGCCTGCAACATCGTCCAGCATGACCGGTTTGGCGGTGGGTCAGTCATGGTGTGGGGTGGCATTCCTTTGGGGGGCCGCACAGCCCTCCATGTGCTCGCCAGAGGTAGCCTGACTGCCATTAGGTACCGAGATGAGATCCTCAGACCCCTTGTGAGACCATATGCTGGTGCGGTTGGCCCTGGGTTCCTCCTAATGCAAGACAATGCTAGACCTCATGTGGCTGGAGTGTGTCAGCAGTTCCTGCAAGAGGAAGGCATTGATGCTATGGACTGGCCCGCCCGTTCCCCAGACCTGAATCCAATTGAGCACATCTGGGACATCATGTCTCGCTCCATCCACCAACGCCACGTTGCACCACAGACTGTTCAGGAGTTGGCGGATGCTTTAGTCCAGGTCTGGGAGGAGATCCCTCAGGAGACCATCCGCCACCTCATCAGGAGCATGCCCAGGCGTTGTAGGGAGGTCATACAGGCACGTGGAGGCCACACACACTACTGAGCCTCATTTTGACTTGTTTTAAGGACATTACATCAAAGTTAGATCAGCCTGTAGTGTGGTTTTCCACTTTAATTTTGAGTGTGACTCCAAATCCAGACCTCAATGGGTTGATAAATTTGATTTCCATTGATAATTTTCGTGTAATTTTGTTGTCAGCACATTCAACTATGTAAAGAAAAAAGTTTTTAATAAGATTATTTCATTCATTCAGATCTAGGATGTGTTATTTTAGTGTTCCCTTTATTTTTTTGAGCAGTTTAATTTACAGCACTTGGAAATTGCACCCAAGAAGGGTATAAACAGGGAATAGTTATTGAAATGAACAATAGTTTTAACGTCCTCTTTTATTCTTTGTAGAAACAATTTTACTCGGTAAAATCTGAGAATGATCAAGGTATTTCTTTAATTTTATATTATGAAGTTGCTCTAACATTCGATCCATTTGTTATTATTTTTCATTTCAGTGCGACAAACCAGCGACAGTATTATACACGAGTGTTCAAGTACACCTCATCCTATTGGCTAAATAGTTACTTGAGGGCGGGGTTTACCGTCAGGAAGTTGGGCAACGGGGGAGAGGTAAGGGTAATAACTCATACTTAAGTATTCACCCTCAAAATGCATAACTATGTACGTGTTCACAATTAGATATTAGTTGTTTTCCACCAACAATGCCACTGACATTATCTTTCCATACATACGTAATTTCTGCAACCAGGATGAAAGATACTAATCTATTCCCCATGTAGACATCGCTATCTGTCAAAGGATAAACATTAACCCACTGCAAGTTGAACCCTCACCTATAACTGATAAGGACTCCACACAACACCAGTAAGTGCTATACCTCTCCTTAAATCGCTGTGACAATGTATTTGTATTGCATTTTCAAAACTCCAGAACTGTGTTCTTTAACAAATCATAAAAGTGACAGCTGTTTTCATTAAAGATCTCGAAAGGCTACAGTCAAAATGTCTAACTTAAGTTCAAGTTACGATCTTCTTCAGTAGACATTGCAATAAGATGTTTATATTATGACATAATATCAGTGGCAGGTATTGGAAGGCTTTCTACCAACGGCTCGGTGCTATTGCTGTGTGACATGCAGGAGAAATTCAGGCCCAATATCTTCCAGTTCACCAACATAGTCAGCAATGCTGCCCGATTGCTACAGGTAGGACACACACACACACACACACACACACACACACACACACACACACACACACACACACACACACACACACACACACACACACACACACACACACACACACACACACACACACACAATGCTTCTACCAAACATAAAGTGATAGGGTGTAGATTTATGTTTTCATTTTTCAATCCAACTGAGAATATACTGTTAAATAAAGCTTAACTAATAACTGTTCATGCAGACGTGTGTGCCTTTTCAGCACAAACATAATCGTATTGCTATTACTGAATGTATTATCACTATTATATTGACATTTGTCTTATTAATCCTTTACTCCCATTTTCCAGGCCAGTCGTGTACTGGGAATTCCCCCCATTGTCACAGAGCAGTACCCTAAGGGCTTGGGCCCCACAGTGGCAGAGCTCGGTGCAGAAGGTCTCACAGCACATCCCAAGACCAAGTTCACCATGATGACGGAGGAGGTGGAGAAAGAGCTGCGCGCTCTGGGAAACCCAAAGCAGGCCATCCTCTGTGGGATTGAGACACAGGCGTGTATTGCGGTGAGAACCATGGCTTTAGTACACTAACAATTTGAGCATAAACAACATAGCCTAGAGTGATTTTCCTATGAACCATTCATGCGGATAGGATGACTTCAATGTTTACAATAAAGTTAGCAATTTTAAAAGGTTTTCCCATACCACAAGGTTTCAAATTCAAAGCATTTGACCATTTGATGTAAGCCATACATATTCATCTCCTCACCCTACACCCCACTAAATAGGTTGTAATCATATTTTAAAGTGAAATTTGATTCTCCTACCCCAGTGCACAACCTTTGACCTGCTAGAGAAGGGAATGGAGGTCCACATCGTGGCAGACGCGGTCTCCTCCAGAAGGTACCTGTATTCACCTCGGTTACGTTCATGCGTTAGCAGACTGTGGATGCAGCTCCAACTTAGACTGCCATATGATTGTGCTTTCCCCTGCAGCCAGACAGACCGTCTGTTTGCCCTTTCCCGGTTGAGGCAGAGTGGGGCTTTCCTTACCACCACAGAGGCTGTCCTGCTGCAGCTCGTGCAAGACGCCAAGCACCCCAAATTTAGGGAGGTCAGTTTTTTTTAATGGCTTTTATTTTTCAAACTGACACCTGTACCACCTTTTCCATTGATTAAATATGCAAGGGAAGCATGTGCAAGATGCCAGCTTTTGGGTTTTAATTATATTTTTGTTTACTGACAGATTCAGAAGTTGATGGCCCAACCGTCTTGCGATACTGGCCTGCTTGCGTTCTTCAGCTCCCTGTAGAGAAACCAACCAAACATCAAACACTGTAACTAAAGCAATAAAATGCTGCTATTTGAACCCGTCTATTTGTTTGAACTCAACATAAATATCTAAAGCTAGTCAATAATAGCAAATAAGAAATAATCTTCTTGGTTGATCATTCAAGGTTGTTACGAAGGAGAATGGAGCATAGAGAGCATATCTCTAAGCTGAAGAGCTTTATAATATCAATCACCATTACAGGGGTCCTATTCACCAGAACTTATCATTTACACTCCCCTGAGACCTACATCTCATCTACAATACTACAAGTTATCCTGTTTCACGTACTGATACTCTTAACAGCCCATATCCCCCTCTCATACTAGTTACCATAAAGGTGCCTCTTGTCACAGTGTATCTACACATATATGGCCTAACTAATTAGAGGAGTCTCTGTATGTATGGTCTGATTTTCACAACAACCATTATTCCGATTGACTTCCTACTTGGCGGGTGTATTCCTGAGGACATAAAGAAATGCAGTGTTGAGTGTGAAGTTGTTTGTATGAGCGGTCTTCCAGAAAGCTGAAAGCAGCAATACCGGAGGCCAAGCCATTAGCCCGTTCCAAACAGGACCGTTTTGAATTGGCTGCACTAGTATGACATATGGAACCAACACGAGACAAGCCAAACAAACATCCTTTGTTTATTTTCTTTTAATTTGATAATTTTATTTTGATCTTTTTATTTTATTTTACTTTTCAAATGTGAATGTTCACAGTTAAACCGTACCCGATAAAATATTTTCTTTTCGCTGATATAAAATAAATTCATCAAACTAAATTAAAAGAACAGCATAGAGCATGTCACCAAGTCCCTGTTGTTTTTCTTCTTTCGTTTGTTGAAATAATTGTCTTTTTTAAACGAGCATCTGCAGCTTTCCCGGCCCTCAGGAACGAGGGATGAAATGAAAGGACAGTCGTGCTCTGGAAAACCTGTACACCAGGGATCCCACAGTGAAAAAGTGACGACAAATAAACGAATGCTTCTGATTAATGCAAAGAAAAAGTGAAATGATATTGGCGAAATTTGTGCAGTCCCAACATTAAATAGCGATTGATAGAAGTGATTTTTTTTCCAAGCAAAACTATTAACATTCAGGATCTGGCTATTTGGGTAAAGAAAAAACCATCTAGAAAAGATGTTGACATAAAGATACATTGACACTAAAACAGATTCTTGCATTGTTGCGTATTTCCATACTCATAAGCATTCATATTTTTTCATTCACACATTGATGCAAACATTCAATTCACATTCGGTCTCCCCCATCAGATCATAAATGATCATCAATTAAATCTCTACAACAATTATGAAAAAAGCTTAATCACTGCATTGAGCTCGATTTTCAAGGAGTTTGTCTTCCCTAAAGTGGAGGAAATAAATTAAAATGTACGTTTAAATTAAAATGTGAAAAGGTTTGTATTGTGAAATGCTAAAAAGCTTCTCAGTCCATATCTCAGTCAGGAGTTTGTTATAAAATCATCCTTCTTGCACTCTTCATTTCAGAGGGAAAAAGAGGAACAGATGGGTCAGACAAGAGTTTGTTTCTGTTCTGTTTTCTAGTGGCCATGCTCCCGCTCTATCAGTGCAGTATTATTATACAATAGTAACGACACTACTCATCGTAGACCCATCTGGTCTCAGACCAGACCGGAAACACCACAACAATACATGGACTAAAGTAGGATTTTAACAAAATAAATAGATGTCTATTTCCCACCCATGAAAACCCACCGCGAAATTAACGAACCAGAACAAAATGTGGACTAAGAAATATTCCAGCAGTAAAAATTGTTAAGCGCTCTATGGAAAACAAATGACCATAATTTGTGATTCGATTTTCTTTTCTTTAAATATAGAGATGTACACCAATTCCTGTTTTGGACACAAATTGTTCTGTTTTGATGGAGGACCAACGGTGTGTGTGTGTGTGTGTGTGTGTTGGGGGAAGAAAGAAAGAAAGAAAGAAAGAAAGAAAGAGAAAGAGAGAGATTAAACTTTCTCAAAGAAGAAAAGGGTTGGTGCTCGCTCCCGTCGTGCCTCCTCCTCCTCCCATTGATCCCCCTGCACCCATCATTCCTCCTGTTCCGCCGGGACCCCCCAAAATCAGTTGAGGAGGTGCCCCTCCTCCAGGACCCATGAAAAGGGCGGGGCCCGGGGCACCCATGGGCGAGAGAGCACCGTAGGGCATGCCCATGGGGTTGGCCGGCATCATGCCCAGGCCCATTCCCGGAGACCCCATTCCTATGCCCATGGACCCCATGCCACCCATCCCCAGCATGGGGTTGGGGGGCACAGGGCTGGCGCGCAGGCTGCTCAGGCCCAGTGACGACGGCTGTGGTGAGATGGAGGTAAGGGGGGCGGAGGTGCCGAACGGGTTGGAGGAGGAGGGAGGTATAGGCGACACGCCCCTGCTTGAGATGGTGCTGCCTGGGGTCACTGCCAAGCCGGGGGCGGGAGATGAACCTGGGAGGAGCGGGGGAGACGGGTACAGTGTTAATTCCTTCACCTTATTTCTGCATGTGATTTTGATGATTAAACGGTTAACGGCCTCATAATATAAATTTAAGTAAATGTACGTTTTACAATTCAAAATGATCGGAATCGGAATTCTTTATTGATACAGGGGTAAACTGTTGAAATCTAAAAAGCTACCATTGTTTTACAAAGCTATGGGCGGAACTAAGAAGGGTGTTTAATGTATAAACGATTGGTCAAAAGCCTTGAATGCTACATAGCTGTGTGACCTCAGGATAGAATTCACTGGAGCTCAGGAAAGAGTATAAAAGGCCCTTTCTTCAGTGCAGAACGTTGAAGCTCAGGGAACTGCTGAGGACATTCTGCACACTCTGGAGTCGGGTCAAGACTGATCACGGACTATTCTGCATTTACTCATCAGATCATTGGCTGCTTAATAATTTTTTACCGGATCATTGATTATTCTGAATTACTTATAGAATTGTTTACATTGTTCTGATAATCTAGACACAATCTAAATTAAAAATGTTTGTAGAATCTATTGATACTCTCTTGGAAACAGGGCCATTGTGTTATTGAAGTCCAATGTGGATCATCATTCTCACATTAAATGAGATGTTATTGATTGACATTAAATAGCAGTTTTTCTCCCACCCCTTTTGGTGGAGGATCAGGAGCAACTACAAAATAATGACACATGTGATCTGCCTGAAACCCCTTTACCCTCCTCACCAAGTGCTCTGAAAGGAAGAAAAGGCGGCTATATGGGGGCGAAGGCTGATTGACTTAAACTAACCTGTACTCTGGAGGAAAGGGTTGTGCGCTGAAGAAGAAGAGATGGAGGGGGGAGGAGGCTGCTTGGGCCTGGGTTTAGACGACACCAATGCGTCGAGGTCCACCAGCGATGCGTTGGGACCCAGGAAGGACTCGGGGGTCTTGCGGACTGGAAGCGTGGTACCGAGAGAGGACAGGTCGAAGGGAATCGGCGAGCCCATGCTGTCACCCCCCGTGGCTGAGGAACTCCGCCGCTCTGGGTCGCCTGAGAGGGATGCAAGTAGTTGGAGTTGTATCGGTGTAGCGAGGAGACGAGACGCGCGAGCACAGCATATCACAATGTTCACATACATTTCTACATCGACCAATATCACACACACACACACACACAAGGGAGTATGAAATGTAGCATGCAAATTTATGAATAATTTCATATAAACGGATTATGATTTTTTTTGCCCAGCGAGTACGAAAATATATAATCTCTATATATAGAGATATAGATATATATAGGGTACCTGGATGCTAACGCGCTACGACTCCACATAGCCGTTGACGTATGTACCTGTGCCGTTAGGGTGTTTGGCGGTGCCACTCCACAGGTCAGAAGTGATAAGGTCAGAGGCCGGGAGGGCCCCGTCCCCTGCCCAGGGGTCTATCGGCCCCCCTGACGAGGAATTGCTGGGGGCCACTGGGGAGCCCCAGGGATCAGCACTTGGGGGGGTCACTGCTACAGCGGGTAGGGAGAGGAAGGGAAGGGAAGGGAAGGGAAGGGGGGGGGGGGGCGGTAGGGGTTAACAAAACTAAAATAACAAGAACCGTTCAAAGTACACAGGGAAGCAGCATGCCAGGCTGGGTGTATAAACAGCGGTGGTCTCCCCAAGACCTCTCGAACACCACCCTACCCCCGTCACCACGGGTGTTAGACAGGGGGAAAGCAGCCTCATGGGGCTGCTTTCCCCCTGTCTAACACCCGTGCACTAAGTGGAGGATAGAGTGGTGGGCGGTGAGGAGAACAGGCTAGCTCATATGAAATTAAAAGGGCATGGCGGGAGAGAGATGTCTCATGGCCACAGTGAGTCCTGAGTAGAAACAAGAGGATAAGAAACATTCTCTGGTTTAGACACTGGGGGGAGGGGTGGGTGGGGGGGGGGGGGGGGGGGGGGGGATTCAGCATGCTGGCTTTCCAACTGAAAGCACCACAGTGGATGATGAATAGAACCATAGATACCATGGAAACATACATGACAAAATGAAACAAGCAGTGGTTTCTATGTTAGCTAGGGGTACAATGGCAATGGAAGAGAGCACATAGACAGATTTTTGCTTTTGTCCTTTTCATCCATAGACCACAACATTGAGGGTTTCATGAGATCTTCCCCGCCGGCTTTATGACGGGATGGATCCCCCTGGCCGGTACCTGGACCCCGCGTGGGCAGGAGCCACTCACCTGCGGTGGGTCCCCAAGGATCCACGTTGTTGGCCCTGTTGTTGGAGGTCTCGCCCCACGGGTCCGGAGGAGGAGGGGCTATAGTGGGAGGGCTGGCCCCGCCCCAAGGGTCTGCACTCGGGGGGGAGGCGGGGGAGGCCGCGCCCCAGGGGTCAGCAGGCGCTGCTCCCCAAGGCCCGGAGGCCAAGGGGAGGGGGACTGTGTGAGGTGGGGAGGGGCCCGCGGAGCCCATGGGGGCCGCGGCAGCAGAGGCCCCAGCGGCGGCTCCCCAGGGGTCAACAGCACCCAGCTCCATAAGAGCACCCTGGACAGGACAGTGTCGGGAATTACAACACACTGCTATGCTGAGAGATGAACGGAGCAAAACAGACAACACACGTTGACTGCAGAGGAAATAGGAATAGAGGAAAGTCAGTAAAAAAATACATACACATACAAGTAGTGAGTAGGAGAGGACATTTCTGAACAATTTTAACTATTTGTAGAATGGGGCTGGATTATAATATATTATCTTTTAGCATATTTCAGTAAGATTGTAACAACAGATAAAGATTCAATATTACTTGAAGAATGTGATCAAGGGGAGTAAATTAGGATTTACAATATGCATAAGAAAAAAGAAATATCATACCTTACAATGCCAGATACATCATGTGGATTCTTGAATTTAGCATTTGAAGTCAAAAGCAGTGTGATATGTATTCTATAGAATCTCTTATAATTGGTATAATAAAAAATAAAATTCCTCCATACAAAAAAAGGCCACGCATAATGCCTACAGTGGATGATCTCATCAGATATGGAAAACAAGGAAATATTCTGTATTTCCTTATCTGATGAGGTTATCACATCATCCTATAAAAACATTTTCAGATTAACTAAAATTACAGACCAATCAGTTGGGTCAGAGAACCTTAAAATCCATACCCTTTCAGATGGCGGAGCTTTCAAACAAATAAAACTCAAAAGTGTTCACCTTTGGGTGAACATATTCAAAGCCAGCCAAAAGAATGCTTTGAGTATGCTCAGAGGGAACTGAACATTTTATTTCCTGGAGGCTCACTGCCAAACTGGATTTTGTTTTCTAAACAAACACACATAGGTGACCTTAAAGTGATGCAGTTTGGCAGCTGCGGTCAGAAGTCAGAGCAGACGTGTGAGAATATCTACATATAAATGGACACTGGCTAAACCTTTTCCTCCCATAAACCAACCTGCCTGCTATACAACTCCTCCCACTGCCACTGCTCCTCCCTGTTGACTCCTCCCACGGTTCTGACTCCTCCCACTACTCATCTAATTTCGATTAGAAATGAATAAGTATCAAGGTGGATGCTTCCACCTTTCCACTTTGATGTGACTGTAGCGTAAAAAAAAAAAATATGATTGCAATCACTTGATTTGTTGTCATTGGCCTAACGCAGACACCCGCCATCTCCTCACCGAGTCGCCATCTAAGCAGACCATCAGGAGGCACAGACAGCCCTCACTTAGGAGCGGCTGAGTGTGCCTCCCCACACACGCACACGCCAACGCACACACACAGGTGAGACACAGCTAGAGCAGGTAAAGCCAGGAGAGCGAGAGAGGAAAAGAGCAGCACTTGCTCAAGAGTGTGTGCCCACTGTAGCAAA
This sequence comes from Lota lota, assembly GCA_026745465.1. Lineage (NCBI taxonomy): Eukaryota > Metazoa > Chordata > Actinopteri > Gadiformes > Lotidae > Lota > Lota lota. The sequence continues at coordinate 1,200,681 of JACYXH010000826.1, forward strand.
AACAGGCACATTCAACACACACCTCCTCTGGCTTTGGCTTCTCCCTCTTGCTCTCCTCGATGGCCATCTGCAGTCTCAGGTCGTCACCTCTGCGCAGTCGTTCCTCCTGCCAACCACGCACACACACACACACACACACACACACACAGCTGGGATGTCATCGGCCCGCCAACGCGTTCTTAAAGAGAGCACACCGAAGCACGGATGCAGGGATCGGCTTTACGATTCCCTACCGACTATTGTGTGACCCCAGTTAGGTTGGAAACTGAAAAAGAAACGGAGGTTTCAGAAAGAAAAGGAATAAAATGTAAAGGAAAAACTGAAAGAAAGCAGTCATATCATCCATCACTCATTCATACGTCCGAAGCATCAAGCCGGTCCAAATGTTCACCCGTGTACAAAAAGGTGCGGCCAGAGTTTGCTTGTGTTTGGTGTCGTTGACGTGGAGAGAAAGGACAGGTTGTTTTTTATCAGGGACTCCCGAGAGCTGATTGTTCGAGCTAAAAAAAAAAAACTCCAAATCTGAATTAGTCAACAGGTTAACTAATTCTGAGCAATACGAACCATCACAAGTGGATTGCCTAGGTCTGATGGGCTGGTTCAGTTAGACCTTGATGAGGTTTAAACTTTCTACGGCGTAGATTTACTGTATATAAAAACATTGGTTTAATATTAGAAAAATACACATGTCTATCCCCCCAAAGAAATAAAGAAATCCCACAGAGTTAATACATGTGAAGGCCAGGAGGAGTGAATTTGAATTCTTCATTTAAGCCATGCATTCTGAATAGACGTAAACGGGAGAGGACAAAGCACTTGGTCATTGCTGGGTTAAATTTAGTCCAGTAAGTCATGCCATGCACAATTACGCTACAAAATCACATCATTTCCAGTCCTTAGCTTGAAGGGTTAATGTTCCTTTGTGTAGATTTTAATACATATAAATATTTAGCAGGAAAGCTGCTCTAGTCCCCAAAATATACTTATTGTATATATAATATTGTATATTGTTATAGAGTAATACTGTTTTCAATAAAGTGGATGAATGGGAAAATCAAACCTTTTCATCCTTTAAGAAGCGAATTATCACAAATTAGCTAATGTTATTTTTCTTGTTTCATTGATTGATTGAGAAGTCAAATTGAAAGAAAGATTGAGTACTAATGGAGAGAAAGATAGGTCGTAGTTAGTTGACTGGTCAGGTGACCAAGCCCTATAACCCCTGACCTTTTGTAGCATCTCCTTGCTGAGTGTGAGTGCAAAGCGGAGCTCTGCGTCCTCCAGAGGGGCCGTGCTAGTCTGGGGGAGGTCAGGGGTCAAATGGTGAGAGCAAAGCCGAGTGGGCAATGTAGTAAATAATCCGACATAGCTCTCCGCGTACACACACGTGCTGGAATCCGAACTAAGAAAGAAAGCTATTAGAAAAAACATAACTTGCTGGCAGGTTTAGTAACGTCTTGGTTTAGCATTACACTAGGCGTCATTGCCACATTCTAGCAATAGGAAACCATGAGTGATCGAGGGCCCTAGGGTATATACAGTTCGTACCCACATACCACAGCACCAGTTGATCTCAATTATCTCCACTTCTCTGATAAGTCAGCTTATAGGGGCCATATGTACCCATCAAAAGTTGACCATGGCGATAATGACACCTTGATAACTGTGTCCTACACAGACTGCTGCTCAAACCACATCACACAACGGAGGCGAGTTTTAGTCCTTTCACCAAACCCCAAAAGTATCAAGGTAAGGTCAGTTGGTCAACCGTTCAGTCAGTGCTAAAGTGAGGAAGCCTCCCTCGAGTGGCTGCCTCCATTGGTTTTGCAGAGCGTGATGGAACACCTCACTCCTGCCATGAAGAAGCTGATAGACCCTCTAGCTCAAACATTTCTCTCAGCTTGTGTTGCTCTTTGGCAAACGATTGAGCGGCAATTTGCACCACTGTTACTTTGTCAAGAGATTGTGTGTTTGTTTTTTTACAGAAATTCTAAACGGCCATGTACAATTCATTATTTGAAACTAACAAGTAGTTAAGTAAGTACATAAGTAAGTAAGTTGCTGCAGTGGCTGCTGGGTATGAAAACGATATATGCTCCTCATGGCACATGGTTGCCTATTGCTGTCAGAATTGCATAGCCAACTACAGGTATGACCCGCCTCTGCCGCCCTCTGATAGGCTGCTTTATGTTACCTGCTCCGCCTCTTCTTTACTCATGGCCAATGCCAGCTGGAGCTGCAGGTCCTCCTCCCCTGAGCTCTGCGGCCAGGCTTGCTCAGGGTCGGCCCCCCCAGAATGGGAGCCCAACGAGAGACTGCCCCCCAGGCCGGGTGCTGAGGGAGCAGAGGAGGCTGAGAGAAATAAATACACCACACTGCTAAGGTCAGAGATGAGTGTGTATCCTAACAGGAAGTTAAATTCTAATTCCACCTCATAGCTACTCTGAGATGCCTTATTGCTATGATTTTATAATGCACTTTGTTGAGATGCAATATGTCTTATTACATTAGTTTTTTTAATAAATACATAAATCTACTATCTTCTACTTTCTGATCCCTATGGCATCTCTCACTATATCCATTCATTTAAAACTTGGTAGTGCGGCACTTAGAAGTTTGTGCAGTTACTCCATTTGTACGCCTTGATTGGTCTCAGCCTCACTAGGGATAAAAGCGACTGCTAAATGACCCAGAACATGTAAATGTGCTGGGCTTTAACTGGGTGCTGAGCAGCGTGTTTCAGAGGTCCATATCCATGGTAATGGTCGGTCTCACCACTGGAGGTCTGTGCCATCTTCTCTTTGGTTTTGAGGGCATGAATTCTCTCCTCTCGAAGTCTCTCTTCATCCTTCAGTAGCGTCACCAGCTGCTTGGCTTTTTCTCGTACATTAACTCCCTGGGGACAATATGAACGAGCCACATGCAAATGAAATGACCAGAACCAACAGAGCACCGTGAGAAGCATAATGATACAATTTCTTATCTTACATTCCTTTCTTATTTAATTGAATGGATTTATTGTAATTCCGTGTTAATGTTGTAGTTGTATATACGTTAATGTGTCCGATATATGTCAAATCGGAAAATAAAAACTATATTTTGAAAAGCATTAATAAATGTAATTACATGTACATTATTTGAACATTTTAAATAAGAAATGTATATTTGCTTTATAATGGATTAAAATAGTGATGCACTGATTGATCGGCCAGCGATCATTAACGGCCGATATATGACCAAAACATGATTGGCCGATCAACTTGAAATTTGCCGATTGGAGGAGCCGATCACGTGACTCAAAAACTATTGTGCACAAGACGCAGCTTCATTAGGTTCAGTCACTGAGACAATTAATGTCATCCTGCTTTAACATAATTAATCTCGAAATTGCCCTGACTCCAAAGGTAGGCTTCACTTAACCATAGACATAGCTTTTTGTTGATCTCGGGCTCATTGGGCTTCACTCTCCGTGTTTGTTTAGTTTATATTTTTATGTAAATTCGCCCTACAAATAGTAGACTAACACTTGTCATTATTCACACATCCCTAGCTCAGTTGAAACTACTGAACTATCATTAACTTGATACGACAAGGCTGCTGCCCGCTAATTCCTTCTGCTTTATGTGACACTAACTCAGTGCTCCGCCGCTTTAATGGAAGATGAGCAAGAGCCATTTTCTAAATAATGATGTCTCTAAACGGGGTAATCAAAGTGTTACGTAGCCAAACGATTGCAGCCATAGTACTTTCATGTCAACATAGTGTGGCAACCCGGCGCCAGAACAGCGCCCCTGGCGGCTCAGGGGAGCGGTGGTAGACGGAGTTTACCACCGCTCTCCGGAGGATAACACACCAGAGTTCAGGATCGTTGATTGCCATCAACGAAAGGGGCGACACCTGCGACGGAGAAGGAAACGCCGATATAAGCGGCGCTCGGCGTGGCTTTGGGGAGTGGAACGACACGGGGAGAGAACCCCCGGCAACACGGGAGCGCCACCGAGTGAAGCGCTACGAGGAGGAGATCCCTCGGCGACAACACGGGAGCGCTACGAGGAGGAGATCCCTCGGCGACAACACGGGAGCGCTACGAGGAGGAGATCCCTCGGCGACAACACGGGAGCGCTACGAGGAGGAGATCCCTCGGCGACAACACGGGAGCGCTACGAGGAGGAGATCCCTCGGCGACAACACGGGAGCGCTACGAGGAGGAGATCCCTCGGCGACAACACGGGAGCGCTACGAGGAGGAGATCCCTCGGCGACAACACGGGAGCGCTACGAGGAGGAGATCCCTCGGCGACAACACGGGAGCGCTACGAGGAGGAGATCCCTCGGCGACAACACGGGAGCGCTACGAGGAGGAGATCCCTCGGCGACAACACGGGAGCGCTACGAGGAGGAGATCCCTCGGCGACAACACGGGAGCGCTACGAGGAGGAGATCCATCGGCGACAACACGGGAGCGCTACGAGGAAGGAGATCCCTCGGCAGCGACTCGAGGAAGGAGATCGCTCGGCAGCGACTCGAGGAGAGAGATCGCTCGGCAGCGACTCGAGGAGAGAGATCGCTCGGCAGCGACTCGAGGAGAGAGATCGCTCGGCAGCGACTCGAGGAGAGAGATCGCTCGGCAGCGACTCGAGGAGAGAGATCGCTCGGCAGCGACTCGAGGAGAGAGATCGCTCGGCAGCGACTCGAGGAAGGAGATCGCTCGGCAGCGACTCGAGGAGAGAGATCGCTCGGCAGCGACTCGAGGAAGGAGATCGCTCGGCAGCGACTCGAGGAAGGAGATCGCTCGGCAGCGACTCGAGGAAGGAGATCGCTCGGCAGCGACTCGAGAGGGAGATCGCTCGGCAGCGACTCGAGAGGGAGATCGCTCGGCAGCGACTCGAGGAAGGAGATCGCTCGGCAGCGACTCGAGGAGAGAGATCGCTCGGCAGCGACTCGAGGAGAGAGATCGCTCGGCAGCGACTCGAGGAGAGAGATCGCTCGGCAGCGACTCGAGGAGAGAGATCGCTCGGCAGCGACTCGAGGAGGGAGATCGCTCGGCAGCGACTCGAGGAAGGAGATCGCTCGGCAGCGACTCGAGGAAGGAGATCGCTCGGCAGCGACTCGAGGAAGGAGATCGCTCGGCAGCGACTCGAGGAGAGAGATCGCTCGGCAGCGACTCGAGGAGAGAGATCGCTCGGCAGCGACTCGAGGAGAGAGATCGCTCGGCAGCGACTCGAGGAGAGAGATCGCTCGGCAGCGACTCGAGGAGGGAGATCGCTCGGCAGCGACTCGAGGAAGGAGATCGCTCGGCAGCGACTCGAGGAAGGAGATCGCTCGGCAGCGACTCGAGGAAGGAGATCGCTCGGCAGCGACTCGAGGAAGGAGATCGCTCGGCAGCGACTCGAGGAAGGAGATCGCTCGGCAGCGACTCGAGGAAGGAGATCGCTCGGCAGCGACTCGAGGAAGGAGATTGCTCGGCAGCGACTCGAGAGGGAGATCGCTCGGCAGCGACTCGAGGAAGGAGATCGCTCGGCAGCGACTCGAGGAAGGAGATTGCTCGGCAGCGACTCGAGAGGGAGATCGCTCTGCGTGTCTCGAGCGGGAGGGACCGCTCGCCAGCGATACGAGGAGGCGAACTCGCTCGGCAGCGACTCCAAGAAGGAGGTCGCTCGACAGTGACACGGAGGAGTGTCCTGATCTTCGGTAGTCCCCGACGGAGGACCGATAAGGGGGACTACCCCGCGATATACCAGAGGCTTCCCGGGAACCCCCGGCGGCGGGACCTGGCCGTCTCTGGACCGGAGACGGAGAATATCGTCACACATTATTGTGATATATTTCGTTGGTGATAGGCACGGCCTAACCTATTATTTATTTGTGTTGAATAAATACGCCTTTTGTGGCTTAAACTGACTTCCGGCTTGTGTTCACTGGGGGGGGGGAGACTACCGCGTAGTGGAACCGGGTTGCCACAATAGTTACTACAGTGTGAAGCAAAGGCTTTTGAAACCTAGACTTTATAACAGCACTATCCGCAGTAGCTGGACCCCCGGACTGAGCTTGTGAGTGTAGCCGTAGACAGCACTCCTTTCATGGAAACAGATTTCATAAAGAATCGATGTGTTGCGCCAATACAGTTCCGTTCAAATTTCTAAGTTCTGACATAGGCAGCCTAGATTAATCTATGAGAAATTCTATACGCTCCATTTGTGTACTTTGGCTCAATATATTTATCCCAATTTTATAATTTTCCAACTTATTTCCGCGTGTGCAAAACTCTAAATAAATCCCAACAAAAGATTAATGAAAACGATATGCTACTGTTGATTAACAGTTGCACGGGCAGGACTTGTCTAACTGAAAGACATTTTCCCAATAAAATAGTCACCATTAAGGCTATCGCCGACTTGATTGACTGCTTAAAATCATAACACACGATACCTGCAGCCTTTAAAATGCGCAACGCGTTTGCATATCTGGATAACAGGTCTACGGCACATCACAGAAGGCAAAAATATAAATAAATATAAGCAAATATAAGCATCTCCCATGTACACACGTACGTTGGCGATCGCACCATTTTCGCAACTTATACGTCTTAACTTATAGACACCGTCAGAAAACAGTGCGGTTCCACTCTTTAATTATTCCAAACTAAACCTCTTAGTGCTCTGTGTTTACATGCCGTCGTGTAATTTCTTAAAGGAACACAATGCATTTCCGTCGGCTCAAAAATGAACAATAACTGTCACATAGTGCGCAAACTACATATATAATCAGAACACAACGATTTTCATACGAAACTCCACATTAATATATATTTTACTATTAGAAAAAAAATCTGTGATCGGTATCGGATCGGCTGATCACACATTAAAAAGATCGGAGATCAGCATTGGCCTGTAAAAACCTGATCGGTGTATCCCTAGGTCAAAAGGTGTATCCCTTCTGCCATAGTTTGAGCAATTACCAGTCAATAAAAACATTATTGTTGACCAGTCCCAATGTTTGTCCTTGAGATCAGGAAGGCATTGTAAAACGAATTTGAAAGGAGTCCGAGCAGCACGCTTTACAATGTCTGTAAGTGGAGCTTCATCTTTGGAATGGATGCGTAAGTCCTGTGTGTGGTTTGGAGGATGTGAACGCATACCTGGTCTTTGCCATCTCTGTCTATGAACTGGAAGTCCTTCAGAGTCTGAACTGCGTAAATGTTCTCCCGGCACTGCTGGGCCACCCGCTCCGAACCTGTCTTGATCAGATACTCCATGAGAGTCATAGCCTGCTCCGGAAAACACAAACAAAACAACAACCAGTTATGTTACATAGTCACTTGCACTATGTTAGACAGTTGTTGTAGTTGTAGATTCAGTCATAGGTATATCATTTCATCTGATATTTTCCCATGATGGGAGGAGCAAAAGTAGACCAAAATAACGATTTCAAGAGAACAATTCCCTGAAGAATTTACTCCTAGATGAGCGCAATTTTCAGCTTCAGTAGAAAAGCTACATAGTGCAGGTTTAACATTGAGAAAAATAAAGACTTTTGGCAGTGGCAGGTTTCTCACACACACACACAAACACACACCTTGTACACGTGTCTCCAGTTCTTCCCGTGGTCATTGAGCCGCTTCCACACCATGCTCATGATCTCGGAGAACGCCACCACGTTGTAGGTGAGGTCGGCGATTTCCGACATGAGGGAACTGCTGGGGCCCCATGGGTCGTTGGAGGTGGCCTCTCTAACCTGGGGAGCCACACAAAGCGGTTATCATACTGGAGAGACCCAACATCCACACACACACACACACACACACACACACACACAAGACTTCCAGACAATGCGTGTCATGGTGCGGTGATGGGTGATGGAAGAGGGGGTGCGTGGGAAGGTATTGTAAACACCATCAATGAGGATGTCGGATAACAATCATAATCACTACATTAACATGACATCTGAAGGCTAGGCGAGGGGGTTGGGTCTGAATAAGAACAACTACAGGATGTCAGGTGTGCTGCAGAGATGTGTGACACACAGCAAAGGCATGCACACGGTGTACATATAAGGGGCAGGGCCAGGTTATCAGCTAGAAATCAATAATGCGGTGAGCAAAACGAAGGAAATGGCGGGCAAGTAGCAGGAAACAACCTTGATTTCAGCCTCTGAATAGTTGTGGACAATGTTCTTTACTTGTCGCCGAAGCGATGAAGTCGACATGGCAACCGTCTGGCTGTCAAGCTCTGCTGTAATCTGAAAAGCAGAATGTGAAGAAGGGGGGTCATCAAACAGACAACACTGCTAAACACAGTACAACATCGTTATTAATCCATTTTTTGCATGAAAAGTTTAAGTAGTATAATAGAGGTCAATAAAGTCAAAGGGCGGGGTAATGTGGGAATTAAACATAACAGACCGTGGCCACTACAATGATTGAGAGAGAAAGATAGAGGGAGGTGGACTACTAGATAATACACTCTACTCTATGGGGTGTCTCTTCTTGGTGTCTGTGTGTGCCAAGCACACCTGTTACACAAGAGCAATGCAAGGGCGGCTCTCTCCTCTTGATGTCTTTCGGTTTGTTGTCCTCCAGTGCAACTCGGTCATGGAGAGCTCTGTCTCAGCCTTTCTGTCTCTTCCCAGGGCGACATTTGGGTTCCAGAAATCACAGCTTTAAGGGGGGCATAAGAAACAAATTCAGTGACAATACGCATAGTGTTGTATGGATTTAACACACACACACACACACACACACACACACACACACACACACACACACACACACACACACACACACACACACACACACACACACACACACACACACACACACACACACACACACACACACACACACACACACACACGAATCATGAATGTTACAGCCATTAAGACTGTTCTGGGGCTTGAGTTGTGAGTTAAAATGAACAACAAATAATAACAAGCAGTCACACAAGGTATTCACAGCCCACGCACCGCCTTTCCCAGCGGCCGCCCTTTCCGAGCGAATCGTCGGCGCGGTCATCGCTCACCACCGCCACGTCTCGCAAAATGCACGGTAGAGGTCGGACTCGAACCGGCGACCCCACGTCCCTGCCGTGTCTCAAGAGAATGCACGGTCGGGGTCGGACTAGAATCGGCGACCCCACGTCCGTGTGTCAGAAGCTATACCGCTACACTAGATGGACATGTGTGTTGCCGGGTTCAAATCCCACTATGTTTTGAGAGGGAGCGGTCTTCCATACGTGACGGATACAGTGAGGTTGGTAGGTGCGGTAAGAGGACATTTGCATGCCTTATAAACCGGTTTACCGGAAGTAAACACATCTAAATAATCACCGACCATGTTTCTAAATATAGTGTCAACAGCCACCTTCGAAACGGACCATTGAGAAATGATGTGTGTACCCCATTATGGCCCAGCCTGCATTATAGAGAGGCCTTGGTTTGGATAGGCGAACGCCAAACCAATGCATCCAATTATATTCTGAAAATTTTTATATTTTGAAATATAAAGAACCAGATAGACACACACACACACACACACACACACACACACACACACACACACACACACACACACACACACACACACACACACACACACACACACACACAGAGTGGTTTCATAGTAGATGCCGTTTACGTGTGATAAATTGCCAGACACAGTGGTTTCATAGTAGATGCCATTTATGTGATATTCTGTCACCTGCTGGCGAATTGGTGCATTACGCTTAAGAGCAATCACATTAATTGACACGGTGACGTCATGGAATGAGATAGCGACACAAACATTTTATCACATGTTAAGGGAGGTGTCCTCTATGTGCCAAGTTTCATGGTAAGTTTTCCCTTCTGAAGCGGACTTGTGGCTGATATAATAATGTTTGATCATTTGCATATTCTGAATTTGCCATAACTCTGCCATTTTTAACCGAATCAAAAATGTAATTCGTTTTTCATGGGAAGCTCTGGTTCTGTAGGAGACATTTTTTGAAGGTTTCACAAAATTGTCACTGTACAGCAAAATCTACCCTGACGGACTTTATGGTCCCAAGAGGATAAAATGTTCAGCATGTGAAATAAGGCATATACACCAAGTTTCAGAAATGTACATCCATAGGGGCAGACGTGCTAATCTGTTAAATTTGACCAGATGTTATAGCGCCCCCTATGCGCAATTCACCTGTAAACTTTTTCGAGACCTGCTTACCGGGGATATGTACAAATCCCCCAAATTTGAAAACTTTTGATTAGTCCACCGCAGAGATATAAGCGTTACCAATCAAGAATAATAATAGGCGGCCGCGACAATAATAGGTATCCACAGATATACTGTGAATACCTAAAAATACAGCAAGGCGCACCCGAAACTGTTAGTAAAGAGGAAATAACCTTTAAGCCATGATTAAAAATAAGCACAACATTTATCATTTACCAGAAGCAAGTTTCACAATAGTTAGCGCCAAGAGACTGAGGTCTCACATAGTCAACATTGAATTTACAGTCCTATTACACTACTTAAAATACAGCTGACATTTAGCCAGACAGCCTAACAGTATCACAGGGTTTTACAAGCAGACATTTTATTGCTGTGTTAACAACAAACAACAAACAAGGGATCACTTTTAATGACACTTCCTTAAAGCATATCATTATACAAAAGAATGAGCCCAGATCGTTATGATTTTTGCTAGTACACACAGTTTGAGAGAAATAAAATTAAACCATTATTGTCTCCAATGTGTAATGCGAAATAATTGTTTTTATCTCGTTTTTTTTAAAAGCTTTGAAAACTGAAAAGAATGAATAAACCTGTCACAAATGAAGTCGGATGGAGACGTGTTAAACATTACCCATTAGACTAATAACTGCCTAAACTGTATAAGCCAACATATGGTGATAAGCATTCCAAAAGTCAGTTTGAAAATCCTGAACCACTGTACCAAAGTTCAAACACACAAGCACATCTTTTGACTATTCGGGTAGTGATAAGGAGTATGTTAAGGCTTTAAGCATTCAGTACTTCAGACCATTCACCCCAAAACAACCATTCAATAAATACGTGTAGAAACTAGGACACTACTCCAAAATCATCCCAAACTATGATACATTATGCAGTACCCTCCATTAAATCAGATAAATGTCTATATTTATCTGATTACCTATGTAACATATATAACACGTTTAGAACAGTACGCTTTTAAGTATTTGCATTGTAACAAACCTTACATTGCAAATAATGCCAAAGACAGTAGATAAGTCTAGGTAGGGTCGTGACAACAAGTTAATGAGTTTCCAAGGCTAATACATTCTAATACATTTATTGTAATGGGCCCACTAAAGTACCTGCATTTTGTTGTTGCGAGCGACACAAATGTTTAAATAACGTGTATACTTACAAGCTAACTGGGATCGTTAAATGAGTAACTAATGAGTCATACTGCCATTCTCAACAGATAGTAAGCAATGTAACGTTTGCCTATCGATGACGCGCACCACCATGCCTAACGCTGATGTAGTCAGCTTTCTGTATTATTTACACTTCGCTTAGGTTCTACAGGCAAACCAACTGCTTCCCCATCGGAACACACACACACACACCCACACCCACACCCACACCCACACGTTCCCTTTGTTGTGTACGGTAGAAATAGTCTCAATACAGGTGAGGTTGAAACCCTATACAGAATATTTATGTCAACAGCAACAACTTCATACAGGGGGTTTAACCAACATTAGCTTTGGTCAGGGACATGTTAACAAAGACATCATCTTCCACCCCAGACACATCATTGACAAGGTGTAGGTCAGGTGTAGCATGTTATCCCTGAGGTGGTGGAAGGTGCGGTGGAAGTAGGGAGCCAAGGGACGTGAGTTAGCTACAAGAATGAATCTCAACACAGCGAACATAGATCGATATTTCGGTCAAAGCATGGACATATTAACATAGGCATAAACCAGGATGTCGATGACGTGTCCGTATTAACGCCAGAATCATAATATATGTATATATACACACACATATATATATACATATATACACACATATACACACACATACATACATACATACATACATATATACATACACATGCATATACACATACACACATACATCCATATATACAACTATGCAAGGACCGACAAGAACAGCCCTCTTGGTGTTCCTACAGTTGGCTATCTGGGTTACCTAGGAGGCTAACATTTGACGTTAGCTAGCTAGCAACAGCTAATTCACAATTGACAACAGAATGAGATTCTTAGAATGTATAGTATGAATCGGCGACGTACCCTTTATCGGAAAATGCGATGATTTCTACTTTCGCTCTACAACCCACTGCGTCTCACAACTTCCAAAACATACCATGATAAATGTCTATATCAAGTAAGTACTGACCCTGTTGTAGCTTGAATGTACAAGGAGATGGCCGAGTTTCCGGTTCCGTAATCAATTGCAGAAAAGACCGCACCCCCTGGCACAAACTCATGCATAGGTGAGAGCTTTGAAAAGAGGTGAAGTAGTACATATAGTGCAAATTACCATCTACATATTTATATTAGGCTACATCTATTCATGCATCAAACGTATATTTGTTCTAACATTCAGCAGCTGGTCCGATGAGTCAAGTAAATAGTGCAAAATGAAATGACCCAAACTACTGGTATCCAAAATATCTTCAAAAGAAATCAATTGGATGAAGGAAGGAAAAGAAGATAAATCTAAATAATTAAGTTATATGGGCAGATCATTAATTCTTTTTCCATTCATGTTTTTTTTTGGGGGGGGGGGGTGTGAATAGTAACAATTCCCCAAAGAAACAGAAATGGTCAGTGGTAAATATACCCCACATACTATATAGCACATAACATAACATACATCACTCAAACGTATGAATTATGAACACCTATTTTTTATTATAAAAAAACATGTTTGTAGAATGTATTTGTTGCATGGTGTGACGCGGCCCGTTCAGTGACCCTGGTTGGACCTCGATTTTAAAGAGGCCCACTCTGCCCACGCCCGACACACACAATCAATGTGTCTTAATCATTGTTCTTTAAGCTTAAATATTTGTGGAACTAAAATATATGTAAGCACACATAAATAAACACATTGGCCTACATACCTCTTGGCAACATTGTCAACATCTACTAATTACAGAAAACTCCTTAGCAGCCACAAGACACTTCTGTGTTATGGTCTCAGCATTGTTGTAGCATAAGTCCTCCACAAAGAGGCAACCTTGAACTATTTTGTCATCACTGAAAGCAAACGGAGCATAACAGAGAGTCAGACCTCCAGCAAACCATTAATGAAACATGTTGAGCCCCAACGATCAGAGAAACGTAATAACAGCTGGCTTCTTGCATGTGGATTACATGCAAGAAGTCAGTCACCCTTTCATCCTACAACACTTTTTTCCTTCTATCTCTCCCTCGAAGGCAGGGAAGGCAGGATATATTGATGGGTAACTCAAGCAAACAACCATATGGGACCAGGTCCCATATAACTAACGAGGGTTAACAAACAGATGTAGGTTATATAGCTTCATCAGAATGTTAATTTTACTTTGCAGTTAACATATGACAATGAAGTTAACTAAACAGGTCTTACATGTTCATCTTGTTTTGTTTTTTTGTAATCTTAAAGATCATGTTTTGGAATTTCCCCAAAAAGTAAAATACATAATTATCGTGATAAGATCAACAGTTTATTGAGTCAGGAATGTGACACTATGCAATGAGTCAACTTACTGATATAATATCATCGCAACTCTTTTAAGCATGTGCTCGCAATGTCCATGAAACCTAAACTTAAAACAATAATAGATTGTACGTAACCGATACACAATATACTATGTTATGGTTGTTAATCGACGTTCCCACTAGGCTATTACTTTTTATGTAATACACTCTTCATCACCACAAAATCGTATAGTATAATTATTTAAAAAAAACTTGAACACACACATTCATCATGTTCTTTCTTTCACAATTAGGCTAGTAACTGTCAGACACGATTTCCATGCATACAATGCATGCAGGTAGCAGCCAACAGATGCTTAAATTAAGCTTAATCAGAGCTTTGAATTCCTGCATGTCTAAGCCCTTTTTTTAAACCCCATTATCAAGAGGAACATCACCTGTAAACATTATTCATTATGTTAACGTATGCTTGATTATCTGATTACAACCTATCAGAATCTATATATTGTGTTTGGGACATAATTATGAATTAACAACTCATATTAAACCTAATGGGAAAACATAACTATACCTGCATGCGATTGTGTCACACTTTGACAAGCCTCTTTGTACACAGGGGTGTGTAATTGTGTGCAAACTATGTGTTTATCACAACTGTGGCAGGCAGTCGGGGTGCATGGTAATGTAGTAAGTGGGAGTGTTGAAAGTTGTGTTTTAGTTCTCCTGCGCGAGAGCGTGTTTCCACAGCAGGGGCCCAGAGGCCCCAGTGTGTACGTACCAACAGGGAACTTTAGAGCGGCCATATCCACCCCAGGATTACCAACAGTGGCGGTAACCGGAGTGTCGCCGGTCAGTTGTGATAGCAGCCAGTGTTGTTGTTATGTAACAGCCGCCAAGAGAGAGCCCATGGCAGCAATAATAGTACTGTAGTATGTAGTGTCATGGGAAATTGATCTGAGCAGACAGAAAGGAGAGGAGGGTGTCGAGGCCTAAAGAAATGCAGGGAAAAATACAACCAGGGTGGCAGCTGGCACTGAGATCTGGTATATTCTGCACACAGCACAGGGAAACTGTTCTGTAGAACAAGGATTTAGCTGTTAACTTGGTTAACCCTCATTAGTCTGAAGCCATGGTGAGTATTAATGTTTCGGGAGATTGGTAGCAAAACATTAAAACGATTTATCTCAAAATGAGGACAAGATGGACTATAAAACATAATAAAAATAAAATAATAATACTTTCAACATTTTATTTTTGTTTCATGAATGTATGTTTGTATGTATGTAAGTATTTATTTGGATGTTTATTTGGATTCACCCTACATACCTACTGATTGGGTGAAACATTCCACGCAGTGAAGAAGATCCACTGACTAAGATAGGCAGAGAGGCGGGGGGAGAAACACACAGAGAGAGGGAGGATAGGGTGAGTTTGGAAGAGAAGGTGTGAGTGACATTAGAAAGCAGGGGACTTGTGTGGCAGCTGAGGAAGCGATAGGAAGGAGAAAGAGAGAGAGAGAGAGAGAGAGAGAGAGAGAGAGTTAGATGGCTTAAACGTACTGAAACTCTGATGCATTGACACCACACTGCAGAGGGAGGGAGAGAGAGCATGCCACACACACACACACACACACACACACAAGAGAGAGCGAGGTGGGGGGTGAAATGCCTCACAGTTGGTACATGCATAGTTACTAGCAAAACCCTCAGGGGACACAGAGGATTTGGCACCGGAGTAGGAAAGGAGTGGACAGTGGTGAGACAGGGACGTGACGTGGGCTTTTGTTGGGGAAGTACAAAGTCAGGCTCCAGGTCTCTGAGGAGGGTAGGGGTCTGTCGGTCCCCCATATAAAGCTGTCGTATGGACCCCGCAAAGAAGAGACACACACACAGTGGCTCCGGTCCCGGTTGAAGTATAGCATCCTAACCAAGGATACATTCGTGACAGTTTTGACACAGGTTGTGAATCACAGCACTCGCTGGATGCCAGTGTCGGTTGTTTTGTTTGCTCCGTGAGCCAAGACAAAGTAAATACAGACTGCACTGCAGAGTCGACAACCTCTGAAAATGACAGTGAGTATGAACTATTTCAAGGATATTGAGTATTCCTAATTTTTTTTATCTGCATTAGTTTAGCTATTTGATACAGAAGAAATGCATTATAAAGTATTATATTCGCTCATGCCGAACAAAGCCGATGGTTGATTAGGTTTATTATTGATCATACATAAAGCATATATGTGTTGCATGTGCTTACACAGCATGAACAGAAAACATGCTTCTTAAAAAAATGCCTGAGTTGCAGCCATCATTTGAATGAATGAATCTATAGCTTTTCAATGTACATTTTCAGATTAAATTGTACTTACACCCAAAAATCGATTACTGTAAAAGCACAACGATTTATTATTTATCACATGTATCAATGATGCCCTTGGTTAAGTTTATATGCTTGAGTGACATGATTGATTGATTTAAGTAATTAAGAGACAATTAAGCAGCACCATGATTAGTCTAAACGTTGATTGAACAACAAATAGAGCCATCTAAATTTGTTATACCACTTGTGTTGTATTTCATACGTATCTTACTTTTTTGCAATGCACTTACTATTGCACTTGACCACTTAAAATAAGAGTCTAAGCTTTTGTCTTATAGCACTCAGATAGTGCTGCACAACCCAGTTTAGAGACGTGGTTTTATTTTTGTAGTTCCTCCCATATTGATATTTGCTTTGATTGTTCGCAGCCTCACATGTAAGTTGCTTTGGATAAACATGTCTGTTAAATTACATAATTGTAATTTCAGTGATAATTTGTTAATTAGCTGTCTACCGGTATATTTTTACATATTAAAAAGTTACATATACTAAAATAAAAGGACATATAAGGCATTATCAAGCTGGGGGGACAGCCAATATCCTAGGGTATTTTCATTCGTAAATTCTATTGTATAAAGAGGGGGGACAAAAACAGGAATTTCTATAAGTGTCTACTTATCTACTTGTCTGGATGTCCATTAATAATAAAGACAAAATTGAGTTTGTTGTCTTGATTAAAGCATAATCATTGTTATCTTCCCATTCCTAAATAAAACATGAGATTTGTCACAACCTTTATGCACAGTGATTAGCAAATGTCAATTATGATGTTGTAGGTTGTTGTAGAGCATCTCAGGCTTCAGCAGATACACTTACCGATGAAAATGTCAGCATATATATATATGTACATGCATAAACATGTAATTGATATGTACAATAACATACAGACATCAAGCATACATCTTGGCATGGCCTTGGTGGGTTGTTTTTTAAATCCAACCGTAGAGAAACAGGCCAAGGAAAGCAGCTCAGACTTCTGATATTATCTCAGCTGAAATCCAGCTGTTTATCCTCACCTAGCTTATTATCCAGATAATTGAGGGAAAATACAGTCACTGGTCAGTATCTGAAGATAAATGTGATAAATTAGATTATAACTGATTAAGGAAGACGTGTGTGAACAGTGCTACTCTTTTAAAGCAATATTTGGGTTACAACGAATAATCTTGGGAAATCCATAGAAAATATTTTCAGAGCGGTACAACTTAAAACTTCTCAGAATCCTTGCCAATATTTCAAAGCAGATCTTTCTATAAATGAAAGCTTCTTGTTAAAATTAAATGTAGTTTGCTTTATTAATCCCAGATGAGACATTTCAAATTATATTTATTTTGCCATAAAGCAGTGGGCTTAAATACCCTTTCCAGTGTGTAACTTAATCAAAACTTGGGTAATGGGTGTCTATGACGTTGTTATGCAATCACACGATTGCAAGGTCAAAAACAGAAATACACATACGTGTTGTGATAGCTTTATCTACTTGCCTTGAACATGTTCACGCCTCCCCTAATTTGCTGGGCTTCATGGAGAGGATCTAGTTCAAAGAAGGATACTGGTTCAGGAGAATGCGAGAGCACACAGGACACTAGTAAAATGAATGACAGGAACAAGTGCTGTGATTGTCCTCAGAAGACACACAGTGATATAACATTAGATCAGACAATCCATCAGACAATGTCTCGCTCATCCACCCTCACTTGTTAATCTCACTAGTCTTTCCACCTGCCCAAATCCATATACGATGCTGATAACTGATATCATATACACAGATATTTGCTGTTTAGGGGGATTTAGGATTGAGGTCTTGGTTACACAAGTCATGGGGTGGGTTCAGGTAATGAAATGTCAGCAGCAGGTCTGATTACATTCTGCGAAGGCATACATCTGCGCATCAACATGTTGCTGTCGAGGGGTTAGCGATCCACTAATCCTGTCTGCGATCCACTCATCTCCTCTCGTCAACAGGATCGTCTCACAGAAAACTGACAGTTGTGTGTTTCTGCGTGTGTGTGCGTGTGTGTGTGTGTGTGTGTGTGTGTGTGTGTGTGTGGTGCAGGCCGTAGAAGCTCAGCAGCTTGATGAGCTATGCTTCCTGACGGCCCAGTCCATGACCAGCCTGAGGACCTCCGACCACTTCCAGATCGTCAAGCTGCTGGGAGAGGGCTCCTACGGCAAGGTGATGCTGGCCGTGCACAGGAAGAGAGGTGGGTGACAGACCGAAGCGCGGAGCTCAGGGCTCTTGCACATAAGATAAGACATGAAGGAAAGGGACATGGTTGAAGTGCATACACTATGCATTGCATTTGATAATCAATATCGACAGGGCAATCTACAACCAATGGGAGGAATGGTGCGGACATAAAAAACTCAAAACAAATACAAATTACAAAAACGTTGCAGCAGCAATGAGGTAGTTTTAAAAGAGTGAGTGTGTGTGTGTGTGTGTGTGTGTGTGTGTGTGTGTGTGTGTGTGTGTGTGTGTGTGTGTGTGAGGGGGTGCGGAGGAGCATGTATGGTCGGGGTTCAGAGTTGAGTATTGGGCATGGTATGACCATTTGATTTGGATTAATTTCAGGCTTTCACTTAATGGACTACTGTATGAAACCCCCTCAGAGTAGAGCCAGCCAACTGCACCTGGTGTGAAATTGGACCTTTCCATACGTGCACTCTAGCACTACATGCACTCAACACTGAGTATCTACACACATTGTGTTGGGGGCTCATTAGTGCTGCTCCACTGGAAGGCCAATGTTTATATAGTTTTGGTTTAACCTTTTGCTGTTGCTGTAATAGAGGGCTTTGCTACATTCATTGGGATTGGGTTGCCGCAACTGTGCTATTTGTACGGGCACAACCGCTGTATGTCTGCCGCAGATTTCACATTTCATTCCATTAATGTTGTTGAACTCAGCTCTCAGTGTGTGATCCGTGACAATCTCCTCTTTCCACCATTGACACCCAGGCACTCCGATGGCTCTGAAGTTCTTCCCACGGAAGTCCACCACCCTTGCCTCCTTTCTGCGCGAATACCACCTCTCCCTCTCCTTCTGCACCCATCCCTCGCTGACACGAGCCCTGGGCATCTTCTATTCCACACCCTCCTACTATGTCTTTGCCCAGCAGGCCGGCCTCTACGGTGATCTCTACAACGTCATCGTGTCAGAGGTCAGTGTGATGGAAAGTTGATATAGATATACACACACACAACTATGTGTTCACAGTGTTCCCACTAGAGCTGGGAACACCCTGTAAGAGAGAATCTGTCCCACTGAGGTTAAATCATATGTTGAAATAGACTTGAATCAGATGCAACCTCATTCTGTCTCAACTTAATAGAACACAGAATTCTGTATTCCTATTTAATGGTGATCTTGTTGCTGTGCCATCATTTCGGTCAACAACAAATCGAGGCATGTAAGAAATTACAGGCGGAATGCATCCAGGCCTCCTCCTCTGTTTGTGTCTCTGCCAGGAAAATTTGATGCAATAATGTGAGGGCTAGCCTGCTCTCAATAATGAAGGGTTGGATATGTGCGAGTGGGGAAATCACCAGGCCTGCCAGTCCCTACAAATGAATGGGAATTAAGATACTAGTAAACAACAGAATATAATAGAAATCAACATATTAATGGAACAACCTTTTTACCCTGATCTTGAAGAGCCTCCATGTGATGATGTTTGCAGTCTATACTTTTCTAACAATCCATCTATCCTCTCCATCCCTCTGTGTCTCTCTCTATCCCCAGGCGGGGGTGGAGGAGGAGTGTGTGCAGAGGGTGATGGCCCAGCTCAGTGGTGCCGTGACCCACCTGCACTCCCTGGGCTTCGTCCACCGCGACATCAAACCCGAGAACATCTTCCTGTGCGACCGGGCCTGCCGCTGGGTCAAGCTGGGCGACTTCGGCCTGGCCCGACCCATCGGCGCCAGCGTGCGCGGCGTCTGGTATGACTCGCCCTTCTGCACCCCCGAGGTGGAGCCCGTCAAGGAACTGGAGAAGGAGAACGACCGGCGACAGATCAGCGGGGACCCAGAGCCCGTGGAGCCGCTGTGGATGACGGTGGAGCCCAGCGTCGACAGCTGGGCGCTGGGGGTGCTGACCTACTGCCTGCTCACCGGCTGCTTCCCCTGGGAGGAGAGCACCCGCGATGCCCCCGGCTACCGCAGGTTCAGGGAGTGGTTCGAGCGCGAGGACGAACGGGACAACGACGAGGAGGACAGGTTCCGGGAGGAGGAGGAGGAGGAGGAGGAGGACAGGAGGGGCAACCCTCTGCCCACTCAGTTTAAGGGCTTCAGTCCGCTGGTCATGGCTCTCTTCAAGGAACTGCTGCACCCCCTGCCCGAGCGGCGGGGGAAGCCCGAGGACATCCTCAGCTACCTGGGAGGGCCCTGGCTGAAGGAGACTGCGGTGCAGGAGGAGAGGAAAGCAGCGGAGGCCGAGAAGGAGGCCAGGAATATAAGTGGGAGAGGAGGAGTGGAGGAGGAACCGGCAAGGGAGGGCAGGGCAGAGAGATAGACGTATCTGTATTTCTTTTTAGTAAATCGTTAATATCAAGTATTTTTTTATATAAAGAATAAAAAGCGCGGAAAAAAGTGTATGATTGGATAATATGCATACTGCTGTAGAAAATTGCTTATTCTTTTGTAAATTCTTGTTGTATTTATATAAAATATGCTGTACATGTTGCAATTTGCTGTGTGTGTGTGTGTGTGTGTGTCTGTGTTTGTATGTGTTTGCGTGCAAGTGTCTGAGTATATGGTATATATATATATATTTATATTTGTCCTCCATAAACAAAAATTGCTAATAGCATAATGTTTTGATCAAAAGCTGTATTATACTGTTGGATTTTCTTTTTCGATTATTTTGCTAAGAGAAATTCACTGAAAATGTTTTGAAACGAAAACTGGTGCTATCTGCTATGACGTCATTGCTACTGGAGTTTTCAGATTTAATCAACACATTCAGCACTATGCTAGTTGAGTGTTATCATGAGGGATGGGGGAAATATGGCAAATAAAAGAACCATTCCACTCCTTTGTTTATGAACAGTGACAAGCTCCTTATAGTCATCATTTTACATCATGTGTAAATGACACTGTAAATGACATTTACACAGTGTTAAGTGAGGAATTCTTCGGTTAGGTTTGAAAAATGATTGCTGTTGAAGAATGATTCAACTGATTACAATGTAACCTTGAGATTTTATAGACGAAGTTCATAAAATATCTGAAAATAAAACGTTGAAATTAAACTAGATGAATTATGTTTTATAGTTGCTTGCTAATCATGTAGGAAGGTGATGCCTTTTCTGACCGGGCAAGGCAACAGGTGCAGAACCGCTTCATCTAAAATTGGACTCTAGAATATACACTGATGGAGATCCTGATAGCCCTTTACTTCTCTTCCAAGCCTTTATGCCAATACCAGTAATAGTGGAGAGAAATAGTGAGGGGAATCAAGCCCAAGGCCTCTTTTAATGGACTGTCACCATTCAAAGAGACCTCAAATACTGTGAACTACAAAAATATTGACATGTTAAAAATGTAATATCTCACGGGATAGGTGCTTACAAACAAATACTTGACCTGAATACTGCTGGCAGCTGCCCTAGATCTGTCATGAAGAAGAATAGGAGGCGTGTAAGATGACCTTCATGCCACTGGCGCTTCAGAAATGTATTTTATGCTTACACTGACAAAGTGGTTAAGGGCTTATTCTTCCAATGTCAAATAGAGAGATAGAATACAATGCTGTGACAACGCTCATAAATTGTTCAATATTCATGGCCATCACATGCTATTATATCTG
Organism: Lota lota; assembly: GCA_026745465.1. Lineage (NCBI taxonomy): Eukaryota > Metazoa > Chordata > Actinopteri > Gadiformes > Lotidae > Lota > Lota lota. Next base: position 1,222,564 of record JACYXH010000826.1, read on the forward strand.
CTGGTTTTTGCCAACTAACTGCAAATCACAGTGAAAATATTTATATTTGTTACAATGTGGACATCAACAAATTGGCCCCAATACTGGATTGAACGAGACATGGAGACATTTGCAATACAATAATGAAAACAAATATATAAACGCATATTTATTTTTTTAGCTCAATGACTTCTGGAAACTTTAGCGTTGCAGTTTGTCTGGTGGTTGGCATGGAGCCCTGTTAGTAGCAGGTTGCTAATGCGGTGTGTGTGAGGCCTGTGCTAACCCCTGCTAAGGGCCACTCCAGATGGCCTTATAAATAGACCCCAGGCCTGCCTATTTACACACAGCGCTCATCATCACCTCCCTCCAGACCAGCAGCTTCTACATGTACCCCCTCAAGCTCAAGTCCACCTTCACTCTGTCTTGGCACTGGCCGGACCGATCAGCGCAATCTCACAGAAGACTGTGACCCAGCTGGTTCTTGACCTCCTTCTCTCTCAAGCTCTCTCTCTCTGTCGCCTGCTCCCTTTCTCCTCCTCCCTTGTTAAGTGACTTCTCCTTTGATCTCACATGCCTTAAAGCCCCTCACTGCCTGTCTCTCTCTGTCTACACCCCTTCACTGCCTCTCTTGCTCTCACTGTCTACCCCACTTACTCCCTCAATCTTTTTCCCTCTCTCTCCCCCCACCTCCCTCTCTCACCCTTACTTAACCTCTCTCTTGTTTCACCCTTCTCCCACCTTCCCCCTTCTCTCCTTTCCCCACCCTCCCTCTCTCCCTCCCACTGACTCTCCCGCTCCCTCCCACTGTCTATCTCCTTCCCTCTCCTTATCTATCTCTCTTGGCCTTGCCCCCCTGCCTCCCTCTGCAGACCTCTTGTGTTCAAAGGGGTCAGTGCCTAGGCGCAGAGCCTGGGAACACTACAGCTCTCCACCACTGCACCACATGCAACGTGTTACATTTACATTAACACTTTCACCTAATACTCCTCCACTTGTTGCCTTTGATATCACAATGAGTTACGGGCTGTCTGCCGCTGCTGTATTCCTGGAAACTGGGGGCGTGGGGTGGTGGTGGTGGGTTTGGGGGGGGAATCGAGGGAGTTAAGAGCGGTCCAGCTCGTGACAAATGGAAACACATGGAGGGACAATAGAGTGCCCGTTCAAAGATGCTCATCGAGGCGCAAATCCATGAGGGAGAACCAGAAGGACAGAGCGCTGGAAGGAAAGGACCAGTACAGAACATTGGACACCTGTGCAGGGAAGTAAAGTGGAAGAAAGCTATAGTGTACCGGTTGATCATTACAGCCGAGGAGATGGGGTGGGTGTAAGAAATGTCTTTCCATATTCAGAGCCAACATGCAGTCTTAGGGAAAGTGAACAGAATGACGCAGAGCCTAAATGGTAAACTACATAGGTCAGGTATTTGCAGAGGAAAAAATCTTAATCCTAGCTCTCACTGTAGAGATTAGGCTTTTGTTTTTGTTTTGTTTTAGGGGGGCTGTTGGGGGCTGTAGGTTAAAATAATGACACGCATATAACTCTTGAAAGGAGAAATCCCCCCCCCCCCCCCCCCCCCCGCCCTTTTGAACACAGAGAACTGAGTTCCGATATGTACAGTCAGATGAAAAAATAAAAGTGTTGACATGTAATTAAGCCAGATAAGTGTAAAGTGAATCAGATGGATGGAGTGTTGTGGAGGACAAAGCGCTGAATAGCACAGATAGTGATACGTGGAAGAAGGCTGGAGGGCCAGATGGGGAAATATAAAGAGCTTAACCTGCCAAATGTCTGAAACGTATCCCGCTGGGCCAAAAGCAAACCACCCAGCGGTATGGTTAGATGACTCTCTCTCTATCACTCACCCTCTCAGTTTTGAGGTTGAGCTTGTATCAGCCACGATGGTTATTTTGGGCAGCAGAAAAATTGAAAAAAATATACCCTACCCCAAAAAATTATTTGTCCACTATAAGGAATAAAGGTTGTTGCCCTGTCCCTTTCTAGACAGCAGCGTTACCCAACAATTAGTTCTGAAACCATTAGTTTTATTGGGGACAAATCTAAAGCAACATGAAAAGCCGCAGAACAACATCCGTAAACATTGTAATATACATTCAGTGAGTGGCATACATAACCTTAAACAGAGTTTTGATGCTGTTGTTTAGGCTTGATCCACAACTAACATTACCTGTGTCAAAAACAGCAGAAACATGCCAGTTCTGTTCTTTATAAATGGATGGGAGGTATAACTCTTAGTTTCTCATATTGCTGGCTATGACGTGTGAGAGCAACTTATTCATGAATAAATTCCTCTGACTACAACAGTTCAGAGAGCGGCATCAGAGAGCCAATTCCACATTGAGAACTTCAAATTATCTCTTTGACACAGCTAGGAGTTTATGCGCCAAATGTCAGTTGATCCGGTTCACTCTGCAGTGTGTGGGTGTCAGGGTGCCGTTACTTTACGACACATCACCCTCCATGGCGTACGTCAGTGGAAGACTGTGTGAATGAAGCCAGGAGAAGATATATCCCCTACGCAATATATAAAGCACCGAAATTTAGAACATATTGTTTTTACTGTATTGTTTTGCTGGGGTGGGGGGTGGGGGGTGGGGGGGGGGGGGGGGGGGGGGGGGGGGACAATAGAAAGAGAGAGTAAAGGATTAATAGTGAGAGGGGGGTGGGGGGGTTTGAGAGGCAGGGTTCATGTGGATCGCGTTACCAGCAGGGCCGGGTTGCCTTGCTGCAGGCCTGGGAGGGGTGGAGTAGCAATAACTTACGACCAATAAACAGGTCTAGAGATTATCATGTGTTTACTATCTGGCATGCTCCTCGTAGCCACCGCCCCCTCGTTCCCTGGCCTCGTCAATTCTCGGGCTCCGATCCTTCCCTCAAATGTCGGCGAGTTGTTTCTTCCGTTTCGCTGCCGTCTCCTCTTTCCTCCTCCTCACCTTCCTCAACAACAAAAAAGCAGAGTGCGCAGAACGTCAGGTTGCTGCTGAGATTCCAGTACCTGATCACTACACTCCCCTCCCCCCTCCCCCTCCCCCTCCAATCCACCCCTCCCTCCCATCAGATCACACTGCACCTACATCTGTCAAGTTGTCATCAGCCTCGTCTAGCCGGCCTTGTTAGGGCAGCCCCCAAGAAGGCACTGACCTCAGAATGCTTGTAACCCCCCCCGTCGATAAGTCATGAAGATGTGTGCCCCCCCCCCATCACACACACACACACACACACACCTTGCGATGACCAGGGCCCAGCCAGTGTGGCTCCAGGGGTATGCTGGTAAAATGTATGTTGGGCAAGCTCAGGGATGCCTGAAGAGCGTCAGGTTTCCTGCCCCCAGGCAGCCACAGTGGTACCAGTGTAAACCCACTTATTTGACAACATAGGGTCCCTTTTAACAGCCATGCCAAGGGAGCTTTCACCTTTGCTCAGCACTTTTATGTCGCATGACCACCAGTTGCATTGAATCTTTAGGCACAACGCAAAAACATTAACGTACGTCAATACTTGCATTAATTAAGGAATTTATTTATTGTTTTAATTTGAAGGTCATAATAATGCATTGTGTACACACAACACACAAGTTCCATACAGGAGTGTTATATATATATATAGTTATATATATATATATATATATGGTGAATATATTGAATCCTAATCAAACAGCACATAGGCATATTGATTGTCAGTAGGCCTTTCAGGTGTGCTTTTGGTGAATCCTATTCACCCATGATTACTGCAAGGAACAATTATTTGTATTTGTAGTCATTAATTACTGCCTGGCACAATAAATATTTATCTTTGAAATGAAAGAATTGAAACACAAGGAACCAAAACGTTTGTAGCACATTCTTTGCCCTCTGAATTAGTCATGGACAATTCAATTAATAATTTAATAATCATTGACTCATGTGAGCATATCAATATATCATTTGTCTTTCTTTTGAATCTATATTCTTCATGGTGGTGACCCTTGAGATGACTTATGCTTATTTACCCCGGTGCATTATTATTAACATCTGCTCCACCACCTGCTGGTGACTTTTGAGTATTTCAGCAGACATTTCAGCCTCTGGTGCTATGGTGTGTATTCAGTCTAATCCTTCCTTTAATGTCACTTGCAATGTTAATTAGAGATTAATTGGGACTGGGAAAATATATATACAATGACCGGGGTAGAAGAAGATCGTGTTGTATTGCTTTTGATAATTTGTCTTAATAATCAAATCAAACAATTGATAGTCTCCTTTATAATCAGTGAGCAGTGCAGGGGTAAGTGATACATACTGTCCGTTATTTTGTTATTATATGGTCATTATATAGTTATTTCTATTACTTGTGTCGGGAACCATGCAGGCCTAGCTTCTCATACAGTGCCCACATCACAGTTTCTGTGTTTTTCTATAAAGACTGAGACTCTATTGGGCTCAGTGAAGAGTTAGTTATGGCAGTTTGACTGCAAAGTACTTTTTGTAAAATCTCATATTAAATCCTTATACTAACTCAATTTTAGTAGAGTTGGAACAATAAATGTTTGGTGATAATAGTTGCATTTTGATCTTTCAAAATGCAACCGGAGCAGATTGGATTTTGCCAGATTTGGGAGAGAGAGAGAGAGAGAGAGAGAGAGAGAGAGAGAGAGAGAGAGAGAGAGAGAGAGAGAGAGAGAGAGAGCGAGAGAGAGAGAGAGAGAGAGAGCGAGAGAGAGAGAGAGAGAGAGAAAAAGCTACGATGAAAAGCAAGACAATGGGTGGAGGAGGGGGAAGAAAGAATGGGAAAAGAGAAAAGGAGAGGAAAGAAGAGGAAAACATTTGTTAAACTAACAAGGGTTCGACACGACGGGAAAGCTTGTAAGTAAACAATTTATATGCCTTTCGTTTTACCATAATGCATGCATTTCTTGGTAATACACTCATTTACATTTTTGTGTCTTTTAAAACAATATTTTAGGTGAATATATTTCATACTTTTTTGAGAGGTTTTATAGAGGTTATAATAATATAAAAGGATTTGTGATTTGCCTGTTTGCCTGTTTGCAGAATAGAGGCATACAACCTGTAAAAATGGATTAACCTCATAAGCAAATCCCGAGTGGCATGAGAACCAGACTCTCAGACACATACAGGAGGTCCAGACTAGAAAATAACCAATGTAGGACTGGCGTAGATGTAAAGGCTTTCCGTTACCTCTTACAGTCAACATGTCCAGTGTGTGACAGTTATAGGGAGGTTATAGGGAAAGCTGTGATATCCTCTATGAAAAGAAAAGAAGAAAAAATGTGTGACTGTAACAGAAAGGAGGGGTTGTGGGGCTGTTCAAATAGGGTACAAAAAAACACATTCTTTTGAGAGAACTCATGTCTTGGACTCCCAAGACTCTGAGAGAGAGAGAGAGAGAATGAAAGAGAGCAAGAGAGAGAGGGGAGGAGAGAGAGTCCGAGAGAACGAGAGCGTGAGAGAGAGACGGAGAGAGAGAGAGAGAGTGACACACACACAGAGGGAGGGCAAGATATTTAAAGAAGCGGCATAAGTGACTGCAGCAGGAGTGGAATTTTTTAACTTAATTGTGTTTTCTCATGCCTCAGTGCTTTACTACCACTAATCTTTTGTCAAGTTTGAGACCATATTAAAACAAAAAAACTCTTCCATAGTAACAAAATATCTGAATAACATGATAGCAATGATGCCTGCTGTCAAAACCTGCGGAAAACCTCAGAAGCAATTGCCAAACATTCCCATGCGAGGCACCAGCAGATTATGGGGGAAAATAAAATGGCCAAAAAAAAAGCGTACAGTGGAGATATTGAACAGTTTCTCAGTGTGAAATCACCCAAACCTGTTTCCTCCACCATTTCCTTCAGCTCGTAAAAAAGACTTGCCTCTTACAAGCTAGAGGAATGGGCAGCCTTCCAGTGGTCCTGCTCCTCTGCAGTTTCCACGGTAACCCTGCCAAACAGAACACACAAATCAAGGCGTTTAATTGCAGTTCAGTCGCTGCCGTGTTTGTTTTTGCATGGCGAAACACTCCCCTCATGTGGTTTCTTGTTCTGCAGCGTTCACAGCTGTCGTCCAGGCCCAGCAGAATGGTAATAGCGTCCATCTCATAATTTACACTTCAGATCAAGACGCTAATTACGTCACGCGCCGTGTGCCAGAATATGACTCACTGCCCTGGGTCACCGGGGACATGATTTTTTTCCCTATCCGAATCATGTTTTTCTTTTTCTGTTTCTTGTTTGGCTTTCTATAGAGGCTCCTGTGACATCTGTCATCCCCCTCCTGCCATCCAGTGAGTGTAACTGTGGAGAACGAGCAGGGGAGGGGGAGGGGGGGGGGGGGGGGGGGGTTATTTGAATTAAAGTGCTGCAGTCGTATCGGAACGTGGGTCTCTACTACGACAGTGCTGGAATTAATGGTTCTGTGTCTGTGATTCTGAAATGAAATGAATCACTGACACCAAAAAGATTGCCAAAATGTACAACTTCAGGGACACCTGGTGATCTGTACGTGAAGAACATTATACAAAATTAACATAGATTTGAACCTCCCCGACTAGTTTATGACGAATGAACCAGAAAACAAAGCAGGGCCATGCAGGTGACGTAGAGACCCATGACGGACAGCAGCAGCAGAATACGTGTTATTTTGCCGGAGTCTGAATTCATGACACTTGGTCTTGTCTGTGTGTTACGACCAGTGCATATTGTTGTGTGCGATGGTGTTTTGTCGCGCTTATCATGTCTCTATGTGGATGCAGACTGCAGTGAGCAGAAGTATCCCTGCACCAGGATGTACTCAGTTCAACGACCCATGAAAAAGTGTGTCGGTTCCATGTGCTTCTACAGGTGAGATGTGGTGTAGACTTTTTCTCTTTTGACACACACACATTTAAAAATCCATTTAACTATTATACCATACCATTTTTTGTACCTTCTCTCCATCTCTCACACACACACACGACTATGTTCTTGTTGTTGCATGTTGTTGTTCATGTATGGTATATTAACATTTTAAGACATACATTTGGCTTCCATAGTGAAATCTGAGGGTGAAATTCCCTATCACAGGCATTGTATCAGGTCCACAAATCAACTGTAATGCCAGGGTGCATTCACTGTTGATGCTTGCTATGATTATTGTGCCGTGTTCTGATTCATCAGCTTGCCTCGCGTCTATCTCATCAACAAAGAGATCTGCACCAGAATTCTCTGTGACAACGACGAGTTTCTTCAAGGTGACACGGCATCCAACCCACCCACCCACACACACACACACACACACACACACACACACACACACACACACACACACTAAAATCCGTATTAACATCTGTATGCTTTAAAACTATTCCAGCGGAACGGTGCAGGGAGCTGGCCGGATGGCCGAAGCGCCTTCAGAGGTCAACCAATCAGAATCGCTGTCACGATCACCGTGGCAACCTCAAAACCTGGGCAAATAAGGCTTGATGGGGCCAACATGGTGGCATACACCACATGCAAGACTGCAGGTCCTTAGAGACACAACCCAGGGGCGTAGTCATAAAAACCCATAACACTATAAATCCACTCAACACCTGATTATCTTTCTCTCTCTTACACCACACTATGTTCATGTTAGCACATTATAGTAATGATTCTGGACAAAGATAATGTGATCTGCTGTGTTCTATTGATTGATTACATGTAAAAACTAGAGTCTGCTAGGTGCTATATAGCAACAGGAATCATTTTTATTCTGAAGGTTGTACAAACCTGTGCTGTGATTACCTGCCAGGCACTAACTGAAAATCAAGTTGTGCACCATTACAAGTATAATCAACATTATTGTTACAACTACTATCACTAAATAGCTGATGTTATCCTCCATGGGCTAGCAAGCCTTCCCATGCCATCAACTTTATTAAAAAACAACAAATTAAAGTGTGTGGTCATTGCATGATATCTTTATATATTTTTCCCATTTACATACACATAAACAGTGCAGTTAACAATTATTGATTGAAATAAATTATTTTTCAGTTGTACAATGAACAAATATTGACATAATATTTAGCGGGCTTACACACTTGCCCCACACGCGTTCACTGTGTAACCAACATACATCAATGACAAGTTCATGACGTCGTGCACACATCACCCTAATGTCACCACATGTCTCTTTGTCTTCGTTTCATCTCAGTACGTACAAACGTAAATTGTACACACAGGACATGGCATCGGGCAAGCATTAGCCCAGTCCCGCGTTGCGTTGTTAGCATCAGAATACGATAAGAACTGACAATTTTCGAATATTGAAAGAAATACTCATGATGGACTGAGAACCATTTTTTGTACAAAACATTTACACGTTGAGTGCGACAGGAGTAGCACTCCGTGCTAGAGCTTGCTTTGCTTAGCTTAATTGCAGCTGTTCTCATAAAGCATCAGAGAGAGCATAATCTAGAACACCATAGTAACTGGCAGAGCGGTGTGGATACACGCACACACACACAGGTCTATTCATTGGGCCAGGAGAGGTCACGGCCTGTGTGACTCACCCGGTCCAAGCCATGCCAGCCCTGTACGGTAGAGATGACACAACACACAGACTAATTCATTCCTCTCTGCTCAGAAGTTAAAAACGCATGGCTCTTCCTTCCATCTTCCAGACAGTTTTTTTTTCATTATTGTTATTATTCAGTGTCCCTGTCAATGCATTTGCACTCAGTGCCAAGGAGCAACTTCTTGTATTAAAACTTAAACGGCTGCGTCTTTTCAAAACATACAAGTGCCCAAACTCGATGCCTGAGTTGGTATGCAGGGCCAATCGCGTCCCACTAGAGGGCGCCGGAGAGCACACATACGACAGCTGGGATGGCTACAGCCTGGCGGTTTTCTTCAAAGAGGCCTGGTAAAGCGTTGCCTGTAGCTTTAGTCTATTATTAGAACAGTCCTTGCATTGAAATGCTAAGACTTTGCTGATGATCAACTCAACAGACAGCGCAGTAGGCGGTCCGTCAGTGCATATTCGGGGGGGGGGGGGGGGGGGGGGGGGTTAATAGTAAGTAAGCTACACACAAATAACAAATGACACTAATTGCAAACTACTGACAATATATATATCTACATTACTCTCTGTACATAATATTAATATATTAGTTAGTCCCTATCGAAATATCTCCCTTGGCTTTATGCATCAGTGGAAGATATTCCATTGTAATAGTTTAATAGAGGAGGAGAAAGGCATGACAATACAATGGGATCAGAACACAGGGGGCAGATTGATGGGAGGAAGGAGGGAAGAGGAAGAAAAGAGGGAGGAAAGGAGGGTTAGGTAGCACATATACCTAATTCTGAACTGAAACTGAATCTTGTTTAAGGAATTGCCCTGTTGGAATAGAGGGGGGAAAAAACTGAAATAAATAATAAAAAGAATTACATAATGTATGCCAGTGTAAAGAAAAAGGGAAGTAGAGGAAGGAAGAGAGTCCTTCCTTCACTTTTGGGATACTGAGTCGAAGTCTCCCCACAGGTCAGAGGTCGCGGTGGTGTTGGAGATTGGAGCATCTACAGAGTTGTCATTACTGGAGTCCAGATCCAACAGACAGCCTGGGATGAAAATGAAAAATTTAAGATTAGGATTATTTTTTCATAATAAAAAACATTTCCACATATTATTTTAAATGTATTATCCCAACCAATTATATAATTTAGGATGTGTAATTTAAATAATTTCACAAATTTCCTGTCTGGGATTAATAAAGTACTATTTTACCTTATCTTAAAAGGAAATTATTTAATGAACTCAAAATCAATTTTGCTGTGGGTTATAAAGTTACAGTTACCTACCCATGTCACCTTCTTCCACTGCAGGTTGCGTGTTGTGATTGGAAGATTTAGAAGGGGGTGGGGCAAGTTTTCCTCCAGGAGGCGGGGGGAGGAGCCCAAAGCCCCCTGAGCCCTGTGGGCGGGCCTTATCCCTCTTTCTTGACTGCTAAAGATCAAATAGCAAAACAAACAAAAAATTGACTGCATCTCAGAAACGTTACAAACGTAGACGTTATTCAGTACTGAAATATCAGCAAAAAAATAAATAAAAAACACTAGTTACCCCGATATTAAGCGTGATCGTTTGTCCTTCTTTAAAGCCCAGGTCTAGTTTAGGAGTGGTGTCGGGGGTCTGTGCCTGTTTGCTGATTTCATCCTCTTGTTTCACCCACCTGGGACAAAAAAGGATAAGAGGTATGAATCCATAAGCGTCATGTTAAAACTGTGATCAACACATCACGGCATCAAGATGTGAGTACTGGGCAGTGGAGCAGTCGCGTACTTGAAGTGGTCCTGCAGGGCTACGTTGAAGTCAAAGGAGTCTCCTCGGTCCCCGAAGCCGATGCCGATGAAAGCACTGCGCCCTGGAGCACCAGAAAAAGATCAAAGTTATGAAACTGACACACAAGTTCAGTACTGACACAGTGACTTGATCTGTATGCCAGAACTAGTCAGTTCTCAGTTTGAACATAATGTTGGACCCCATTCCATGTACATCCATTTTTTCCCTTTTCCCAATAAGGATCATGCCAACGTTCACCTAATCACACTACACACAGGACTACATTGCTCAATTGATCAAAAATATTTGAATATTATCAATATAGATATAGTTAAAAGAAGCAGCATGAGCTATTTCTACCAGCAAGCTGTAACACAACACACAATGTACCGCTATCGTCTTGTATGCGCAGTACAAAGTAGCGGCTGGAGTCGCTGACGGTTTCAACAGCGATGCCGGGGAATTCGTCTATGGGGGCCTGCGCAAACAGCTCCCCTGCAGAAGAAGAGAGAACAGCAGCGAGTGAAGAGAGCTGACAGGGTGTCCGTGATGTGGATGAAATATCAGCCAGCTGGTATTTGGCTTGATGGTGTGATAGTGCTTTGGCACTGCGGTTGTGAATGTGTCCTTGTCTTAAAAGTGAACATAAAAGCTCCATCATTGTGAGTTATGGATATATACACTTTACTCTATCCAACTGTTGACCTGTTACACCAACATGTATTCCTTGATTGCATGACCCCCATTTGACTGTGCGCTACTATTAAATACTAACCTTGCGAGGCAGTTGGATTTGCAAGATTACGATCCCACGAGAATCCATCTTGCCAGGCCTCAAGTTATGCTTTTGTATCAGCGTCCTATGAGGAACTACGTGATCTACTTGATACCTGATAGACAGATGGTTCATCCAATCACCGGCCAAGTATTTTTTGAAAGTGCCTGCCCCTATCCAAACAGTTTCCAAGGATGATGGCTCTGTGTAAGAAACCATCTGCTGCATCAGGTTAATTAAATACAGCACGACGGCATTGCAGTCTAGTTCTAGATATTGCACAGTACTACAACGGTCTGTCATATGTTATCAAAGGAGTTGACGGCATATAAATTATATTACCCAATTAATCTTTTTCCTGATGGTGATAGAAACCGCCATACCCAAACTTCTAAATATTTTAGGAGTAATTTTCTTTATATTTTGTAGTTTCTTCAGGACACTCAAGATAAAGAACAAAATCATGATTGCTTATTATTGTATTATTAGTGCTAGGCGATGTTGTATATTTAGTTGGAACAATGAATAAGTCACCTTGGTGATGGGATAGTGACTGAAAGGGGGGCGGTGGTGACATAAAAGGTAGCAGATTAATAACTGCAGTACCAATGACAGTTTAACTAGTGGTTGTTGTGTCAAATCTCACCCGCTTACCAGATATCTTATCCTCCAGTTTAATGTAGGCTACTTTCCCCCGGGCCGTTACCCGCATACGTCCAGTCCAGTCTGGGGAGTCCAGCTTCCAGTCGGCTGCCCTGACGGACAATAAAGTTCAGAAACAATGGTGAGACTAGTACTCAAGAGAATGGACGTCAGACATGAAACACAGATGGGGTTTAGAAAGAGTGTGTGAGTGGTGTGTGTGTATGCGTTATATGTAATATGAAAGAAACGTGACTCAAGAGATTACACCCGGCATCTCACCCTGACCTACAGCTGGGATATTACATCACCACAGTTACTAAGTGAATCATAAAGCGGACTCGGTATTGTGTGGTTCTGTGGTAAACCAATCCTGTTTCTTAGGAAACCCCGGCCCATGCTACTGTTGTAAATACGGGATACAGCTGCAATGCACTAGCTCAAAAAAGCAGCATTACCACAGGCAAACACATCCTTTTAACTCACATTTCACGACTTGCTAATGAAGTCAAGGGAAGTACTATGCCTTATCATTTACGTGTGGAAGAAACATAAGCAACAACAAACAAAAAGACATCCATTATATTGAATTCGATCAGTGGCTTTTACAGCGGCACATTGGTGCCTACGCGCTATAGGCTGCTATCTGCTTACCAAATGCTTTGCTTGATGAACGGATAGTAATGTCATATTGACAGGTGCATAGCTTATCAGTATTGTTCCACATGAACGTTGGAAATACGTCTAAACTGGGTATAATAACCATTAGCTATTCCCCCAACCTTATTAAAAGCGACAACACTGAGCACAACAAATTGTCACTATGTAAAGATGACTTGGAGGACGTTAGGGTTGCCTGTGATGATGTAATGTTCTCTCGCAGCATCAATGAAAGACGCTTTGTCAAAATAATTGGCTACATTATGTTTATGGCCGTCACAACTTACCTGACACCCCGGTTAGATGCTCTCGGTGGGATTCGGTACACATTGACATCAGGTTTAACACAGAGAATCGACTCGTACGCACCCTCAGTCGCCATCTTGACTTTAATTAAATCAGTGGGTCGATGAGCGGTGGCCGTGCGAAGGTGACGTTGTCGTAAAGGACGGTGTAATTGCGCACTAATTGAACATGCCTTTTATTAAAATACCAATAAGGTGCTAGGTTGTTTTCATGTAAAATGACGAAAAATGACAACATTAAATGTACTTTATTACAAATTAGCATTTTTTTGGACAACGTAGGCGGTTTCACAAAAATATTGTACGGTTTGCTTGTTTATTTGCTTAATCAACAATTTAAAAAAGCTCTCTATTAAAATATCTGCTGACCAGCATGACGGCTCCAGAGAAAGGCGAGACTGTCAGGTTAGCAGTCCAAAAAGTCTGAAAGCATCTCTTAAATCTTCTGTTTCACATGGCTGTAAAGGAAGGAACGAAAAAGTATGTCACGTAGTTCTTGGATCAGACAGCTTGGGTGGAGCAACTGTTTATTTTGGAAATGTAGATTCGCTGTTCCAATCGCTGATGTGAACTAAAGCGTTTATTTATTCAGGTTTTACCTGGAGGATGCGGTTTAGTTTTCTTGACAGACGGACCGAATTGGTATGCAGCCCTTCCCATGCCTTGAAGCGGCTCAGCCTGTGAGCTACGAAGGTCTGCCAGCAGTAGAAGTAGTCTGGGAAGGAAAGGAAAGGAAAGGAAATGGCGGATGGCCATTGGCGATTGACGTCTAAACATTATAATAAAGTATGTTCACTCTCTCTCCCTCTCTCTCCCTCTCTCTCTCTCTCTCTCTCTCTCTCTCTCTCTCTCTCTCTCTCTCTCTCTTGCCTTCGCTCACACACACACACACACACACACACACACACACACACACACACACACACACACACACACACACACACACACACACACACACACACACACACACACACACACACACACACACACACACAGTGGCTAACCTTTGTAGCTCATAACTTTGACCTGGACCCCGGCTCTCCTCAGGTCCCTCAAGCCCTCTATATGCGGACTGCCCTCCAGGTCACAGAAGTAGAGGCGAGCCACGAAGATCCTGAGGCGCAGGTTGGGTGTCTGCCTCAGGAACCGGGCCAGTGTAGCCGCACAGTTGGCACAGGGAGACCAGGAGCAAAACCAGGTGACCGAGTAGCTGAGTCTTCGGTTTCTGTCGCCTCCGCACCCCCAGAGGCCCGGGCACAGCGCCCCCAGGTAGCTCAGAAACAGCAACTGGAGATGGATGAGAACAAGAACAGCGGGGTGAAGGATGGAGAAGGTATAGTGGAGGGACATCATGGAGAAGATGAGTGAAGTACAAGAGTAAGAGACATTGTCTAAGGTGTTGATAAGGTCTAGAGAAGGTTAGGGACTATCATGGTCCATTGGGGGAAAGTAGTACATCAGGAAAAATAGTTTAAAATCCTATTTATTTCTCACCTCTACGTGGCAGCCAGTGCGATTGCGTAGGTGTCCGAAGTCGAAAGACAGGGAATCAGGTCCAAGCCTTCTCTTCACTACGAAGCAGAGGTAGGTCTCGTTGCGGCCTTTTGCCCATCTTATGTTCTTGTAATTGTATATGAATTTCTTCTGGGCTAAGAGCACACTGAGACATACGAGAGCAGCTGAGTGCTTGTTTCAGTCTAACATAATGTGCTTTACAGTTTTTATCAGTCTGTAACCAACTATAGCAATGAAAAAATAACATTTTTATATTACTTCAGTGGATTGCAAATGAAAGAGAGGTTTAATTGTAATTAATAAATTAACTTAATCGATAGGATGGTGCAGTAAACACCTGCGGTTAGCATCTGTAATCATCAACCATTCACACATCAAGTATCGCATTGAGTGTATTTCTCTTGCTCTCGGTTTCAGTCTGACAACTTTTTGCGAAACCAGGAGAAAGTTGTTTTACATCATTGCTTTCTGACCAAAACTAGCTTGCGAGATGATTGATAGACCAATGAGCTGTGATGGCCTTTAATCAGATATTTTATCAAATATCACTACAAATAATATTATATATCAGTCATGTCTAATTTATTTATATATATATATATATTTATATATATATATATATACAATTATCTGTAGAAAGCAATTAATTCAACATGATGCATCAAACAGAAATAAACAGATAAATCGCAAGAGAAATGGCTCACCTGTCTAGCTTACTTATCATTTTGAGAGTCGACTTGGCTCACGATCAATGAACCGATTACATGAATTTAAACGAGAGGGGGTGTGTTTGTGTTTGTGTGTGTGTGTGTGTGTGTGTGTGTGTGTGCGTATGTATATTCTGGGGGAGGGGGGCGACCGCATATACCTCTATACATAAACAGCTTGCGCGCTTTAAAGAACGCTTCTGGTTGGATGACAGAATATTTAAAAATTCAGTCCAGGGTGGTACCAGCAACTGAATCCAAGTCACGTTGTTTGGTTGCTCACTTTTGTATTTACTATTTGTTTATGTCTCTCAGTGAAGCGAGGCGTGAGCGCGCGTTGTAAAATGTCTTTATTGCACAGTTGAAAAGAAACCATTATGGTGGTATATTCCGAGGCAATAAAATATTTTTTATTGGGGAAACATGACACAATGAAGAATTAATCCAAAATACAATCAGAGCGACCACACGTGAGGGGCTTTTTGGACACGATTTGCAGCCTTTGGAGTTTCTCACATACGTCCATAAACTCTGCCAACTGACTGGAACTTTCCACACCCTAAAAGCTCACCCAGTCCCCAGCCTCTCCACATTTGTTTTCCCAGATCATTAAATCAAACCCTCCAGATACCTACTCGCCTTGATCTAGGCTGTACTAAACCACCCCCACCCCTCGGCCTCCTCATCCTTTCCAGTCACTCTTCGACGCACCCCACACTTTCATTTTATTTGTATTTATTTTTGGAGGGGGGGGGGGGGGGGGGGGATAAGCCTATATTAGCCCATTTTTGTCTTTCCCCCGCAATACGCTCCTAGTCTGGGAACTTCACGCTTCCTCCCTTTTCCGCAGTATGTCTAATGATCCTTCCAACCTGCTGACCAACCGCGATGTTGTGGACAGCACTTCACACGCCAGCTTTGAACCATCAGACCCTGTAGCTCTCCTCCTCTGCCTATTCAGGATGTTGTTGTTTTACTCTTCTTCTCTCTCTCTGCTCCTGTCCTTTTTAACCCAGGCTCTCTCTCTCTCTCTGCTGGCCCAGTGTTGCTTTGCTGTGTGCAGCCGCCGTGCGTTGCCATGACACCCCTCACCCTCTCATGCCTTCTGTGGTTTGGGGAATTCACCGTTTCCCAGGATGGCTGTTTTTGGAGTTAATCTGTGTGTGCGCGCGCGCGCGTGTGTGTGTGTGTGTGTATGTATGTCTGTGTGTCTGTATATGTGTGTGTAGTGTAGTGTGTCTCAACCATCTGGTTCAGTGTCATTAACACCATCTATATGTTGTACATCATCTGTTGTACATCATCTGGAACACAGCATAGCATATACTATTATGCTGTGATGCTCTTTAGCTGATCGATGTCTGCATGTTTGTGTCTGCATAAGAGAATGACTGGATATCAACTGTGACTGTTCTGACAATGTATAAACGCTGCCAGTAGCCTGTGTGTGCTACCCATTTTGGACTGCTTTCAATTGTAGAATAAACTAACCACTTCCCAAACCCTGGCTCCCGACCACAGCTGACCAAGGTCATCCCACGGTCACACATGAACGCTCACGTGCAGTGCCACTCCTCTCGTGCACATTCTGTTTGTGTGCGGTCAAGTAGTACAGTACTCCCAGACATGGCTGTGCATTTAAGAAGAAAACAAAACGACAGCAGGAAATGCCAAGTCATACTTTCCGAAACCCACCCGCCCACACCCTTTTCTCTCTAACACACACACACACACATAACGTGCAGACATACGACCACAGTCACAAACAGGCCTCATTTCCAGTGGCATGAACTCACATCTGTTTCCTGACAACAATAATAGTTACTGATCGCTGGGGTTGAGGCCCCGCTCGCAGGTGTCTTCTCTTTGCCAGTCATGTAGAAAAGGACCCGATGATGACCAGGAGGTGCCTACACAGAAAACTAGCAGCATGAAAAGGACCTGCTTACGGACCCATTTGAGGGGCATGATATGTGTTGTTTGTGTGCATGGTTTTATTCAGCGACTAAAGGAGGTTTATGCTACTGTACGCAATCGAAAGACTGCACTTTAGTTGTGGGGCGAAAGCCAGGTGAGGGTTAGGTGAGATTGATTTCCTTTTCACATAGACCTTTCACCGTGCAAACATCCTGTGTGAATGCAGCAGTGGCTTGGGGTTGGAGCTATACCAGACACAGAGTGCTATTAGAGCAGGAGCGTACCAACATTCAGAGACCTGCGGTTTACCTGCAAACCAAGCAGGTGGAAGATGACTTCTACTGTAGACGCACATTGAATGGGATGCGCTGAAACGTGCAGTACACCTGCAAAACCTACTGATACCAATACAATACAAATAATTAATTTATATATATATAAATTAAATAGATGTGTATGTATGTATATATATATATATATATATATATATATATATATATATATATATATATATATATATATATATATATGCACACACACACAATTTTAATGACTTTGGGATTGAAGGCAAAGCGATTTTTGATATCCTCACTGAGAAAATGGGAAAATCTGACCAAATATGTACAATAAACACAGGTTGCTGAAGTGTAATCTTGATGAATCTGCTTCTCACCAGTTCCTTTACAGTACCTGCTGAAGCACACAGCACACAGGGCTTTGCATATATGTCCGCAAGCGGACATATATGCAAAGACACACACACACACACACACACACACACACACACACACACACACACACACACACACACACACACACACACACACACACACACACACACACACACACACACACAGAAAAATATTTGAAACACTTTTCCATAAAGTTTTTAACTTTTTAAATTAGCAATAAAACAATCATAACAAGATAACATGAATAAATACTGATATAAACAACACAGGGATTCAAATAAATATGAAACAGACACACAAAGCCGATATAGTCGAACTGGTCTCTAAAGTATACATGTACGCTTGATTGCACTATTTATTCTCCTCAGTCGTCCTTAGTCTTTTCTCTATAGTCTCTCTGTTGCTCTCCACATTTTCCACTTGTAGTTCTTCAAGAGTCTGCCTGAACGTTCTCAGAGGTCTTTATAATACACCTTGGTGAGGGGGAAACCCAGGAAGCCCCTTTCTGGCCTCTCCACCTTCACCTCCTCGTCCTCCTCCTCGTCCTCTTCTCCGGTCCGCTCGCCCAGCGGCCGGTAGCCCAGCTTCCTGAAGAACACCTCCCCCAGCTTGGAAGGGAACGGCACGTGGGCGTAGAGCCTGCAAGCCCCTGCCTCCCTCTCCCTATGCTCCAGGCTCTGGACCAGGAGGCGACCCAGGCCCTCCCTGCGGTACCAGGAGCCCACCACCACCCTGCAGATCCTCCTGATCCCCAGGCGCTTCTCGCTCTCCCTGCACACGCAGCCGGCTATCTCGCCGTCGCAGTCGGCCAGCCACACCTGGCCCGCCGCCTCCTCCCGGTCTGGGTCAATCCTCTCTGGTGGGGCCGACGCCTCTTCCTTGGTCTTGGGTTTCACCCTCCGCTTTGGCTGGGAATCAAGCAAGAAGATGACAGTGAGATGTTTGGATTCTATCTTTTGGCTTATACAGTAAAACACAAAGTAGCTATTTAGTCATTTGGCAGACACTTTTATTCTAGTGAGCAGGCGATGGACATTTGGGTTGGAACCCAGGACCTTGTGGCTGAAAGTTAAAACACTAACCACCACAAAAAGAACTGGTATGAACGAAGCAAAGACGATGCACCTTCTGTGTGGCTGCTGTTTTGCCGCTGATCCTGGCGTAGGGGTTCTCTAGGATATCGTCTTGGCTCCCCCTTAAGCTGCTGCCCACGTAGTCCCAGTAAGGCCGGCTGGTCCCCAGGACCCCCGTGGCCCTCGGCATGGTGATCTTCAGGAAGATAATGAGCAGGAAGACGGGTATGGCCAGAGCCAAGATAAAGGAGTGGACGAGGCAGCGGAGCACTGAGGAGATGATGGCGAGGATGAAGAGACAGAGAGGACGGGTGAGGACGTGGAGGATGAGGCGATTCTCCGTTCCTTCACCTCCTTCCTGGAATATGGGAGCAAGAAGACGTTAGGAGACTTTAAAGTAGCTGCATGACTTCACATCATCTGTACATGTGTTGTTTTCCTACTAACTTTGATGAGTGCTTTGACCGTTTCTATGTCATCCTCCTTCATCCTCCGTATCACCACTTGATCCAGCTCCAACTTCACCATGTTTAGGAGTTGAATTCATACAGTGGCTCTGTCACACAATTCCAATGGGTCACAAGAAGAAAAAACACAGTGTGACGTTCAAAAAGCGTCGGAAAGAATGTTATCACTATCGGTTGAAATAACTGTTCTGCTGTGTACATTTACGAAACAAAGTGATCCTACAATACACATGCCACTCTATTTTTATGAAATGGGTTACCGCAGGTCTACTGTGTAGGCTTAGGCTACATTATGATTGTATCTATGCAATGACCTATTTGTTCAAAATCGCCCCAAACAAAGACAGATCAGGGATTATTGAAAGGATTTGTAGCGTGGATCTACACAGTATGAATTATCTTTATTTGTACATCATCACAAGCTACAGAAGCTTTGCACTGCAATACCAGCAATCTGCAGCAAACGCATTTAAAACCATATATGGTTATTAAAAGGGCTACGAGTGGCTATTTAAACTGGCGCAACAGAAATGCGAAACTCGCTTACCGTTTGCGGTTGTGACTAGTGTTCAAAGTGGACCTAACAATAACCATATCCACTGTTTGATGTACTGTAGCATTTGGTTTTCCCAAACGTGGGATTGTATGACTTCGAAGTCTTGTGTCTAATAAAGGATCTGGAATACCAGATCTAAGTGCAGCCACACATCCTAAGTGCAGGAATTTACGCCATATGCGTACGTATAATTATAACTCCGTAGGGTGGATATGAATAGAATCGTAAGCTGCGTTCGAGACAACTCGGAAATCGTTGAATTCCCTACTAGGGACTCAAGGCATGGGGATGTCCATGCGATATACCATGTTGCATTATTAATATACACATTCTACTTAATTTTAGTTACGTAGTTATATGTACCTGTTACAACTTAAGCATGATATTTTTTATTATTATTCTTGGATAGTTTTTAGGAGTTTTAAAGCAGGCTATTGGAGAAGGGAAAAGGAACGTAAATAAGAAATACACATCATCGCCTAAACTCACGCTGTTTCATTATTTTATAAAAACCCAAATAAGTATACAAGGTATCAAGAGTTTTATTAATAATCACTAATATTACTTGTGAGGGTGAGCTATATACACAAATAGCTTATGTACTCCATAGACAAATTGTCATGGGACAGTATACCTTAAACTAATATATTTAGCAATTTACGAGGTCTATAAACTGAGACTGCACCACGGCATTGAAGCACTGTAGCACTTGTCTTGAAACATTGTTTCTCTGAGTTCTAAGGTGACCTCAAACTGGTTAAAGTGCACACACTTAATACATAAATGCACACACACGCACATACACACACACACACACACTCTAAAACACAAACTGATTTTAATCACTTATAAAATGGCATTTCTTGAGTGTCAGGTGTAGGTCCATTTCAAACAGTGTTGGCAGTTAATGTTATCTGTCCATTTGTGTTGTCTGCAGAATTACATTCATTTCCACAACTCTCCTTTTGCTCCATTTTGAAACGTCCTTCTTTCGCTTCGTTCATCTCTGACATCTCCCCCTCCCGCCGCCTATCTGTACCCTCTTCTGTTAAGCTGCTGACTTCTATGATAACGATCCCCTCCCCTCCTTCCAACTGAAAAATACCTTCCATGGCTGTCCCATTCTGCCCTATCCTCCCGCTTTCAGAACCGCCGCCGGACCCCTCTCCTGCCGCCCCACCCTCACGCTCGATCAGAGCTATCATCTGCATGCCCTCCCCGGCTTCCTGTTGCATCTTGTTCTCACCCCCCAGTTCAAACACCACTTCCTGCCCGTCAATAGGCCCCAGACCTCGGCTAGGTGTGCAGGACAGTTCGAGCCGGTTGCCCGCATTGTGGCTATAGCTAGCGTCCGATGCTAGGTCCTTGTCTTGTGCATCAGACTTGAAGTGAAGAACAAATGACTTCCCCTGCCCAACCTCCTCCTCCTCCTCCTCCCCCTCCTCCTCCCCCCCTGTCCGGATCAACTCCTGCTTCCCCCCGTCCCACTCCTGCAGCAGCGAGACCATCCCTCCCTTATCGTCCCCCGCGTCTCCCTCCCTCTGGTCCTTAGTCTTGAACTGCAGCACAAACGACTTCCCCTCTCGGCCCCCCGCCCCCGCCCCCGCCCCTTCCAACTGAAACACGTATGAGCCCTGGCTCACGTTGTCGCTCTTCATCACCTCGTTGCTCAGCTCGTCGTCAAAACACAACACGAGCTGCTTCCCCACCTCGCCCTCTCCCCTCAGGGAGTCAGTGTCCCCCAGAGCAGCAGGGGAGGGGGGGCTGGAAGAGGACGCCGCGAGCTGTGATGTGATGACGTGCTGTTGCTGTGGAGTAGCTGGCGATGGGAGTCCTGAGGTAGCTGCGGTGGGGAGCGGCGCAGAGCCACACAGACTGGATTGCTCGGAGCCGCAGGAAGGCGCGCTGGAGAACACTGTGGCTAACGACGGATGTCTTGTGGTGGAGGCGGTGGTGGTGGTATCAGCACTGCTGGTTGCCATGACAACGGGTACATTAGAGTGTATATGTTCCATTTCTGTGTGGTTGCCGGCGGCTGGTTTGGATTTCTGAATTGCAGCTTTGGTCTTGTGTCCCCGTCTACCCCTGGCGGTCCGAGTGCTTCTCCCCAGAATGGGCCTGGTGAGGAGAGATTTACTTATGAGGGTGGGTGTTGCCGGGGCAACGGGAGTGTTTACATGGTTATTGTTTGTGATTATTATCCTGGTCTGCTGCTGTTGCTGGGACACCGCTGAAAACTGTGGCACCTGACTTTGAGGGGGACTTAACACAGGTTGGAGCCCTTTGACGGTCTGGACCAATGGGAGGGTCTGAGGCTCCGGGCCGGGCAGGTGGTTGTTTGCAGTAGGGACGAGAATCAAGCTTGGCTGGCCGCCATTGGCGGAAGGGCACTGTAGGAGGAGGTAGCTCTGGGTCTGCGGTGGTGGAGGCGGTGGTGGGGGTGGAGGAGGGGGCGGGGCAGGTGCCGGGGCCGACAGGGGAATGAGCTGCAGGCCACTGGCTGTCTGGATCATGAAGTAGTTCTGGGAGGTGTTGGGGGGGATGTCCAGCGCTGGTTGGGACACGATCAGGCTGCCGTTGTTTCCTGAGGATTCCAGGGTGATGGGGTTGAGCAGGGTGGTGGTGGTGGTCACTCCCCCGACGCTAGCCTTCACCGCCACCCCGTCTTTAGTGGCCCCGCCGGGGCCCAGCAGGGAGGCCCCGGTGCCGTGCGTGCGGATGTGCCGCTGCAGGTAGGAGTGCATGACAAACTCCTTGAAGCAGTAGGGGCACTTGAAGTCTTTACGGGAGGAGTGTGTGCGGAGGTGTAGCTGGAGGTTGGAGGAGTGTGTGAAGGTTTTGTTGCAGTGGGTGCACTGGAAGGGCCTCTCGCCAGAATGGGTGCGCTCATGCTGCAGACAGTAAGGAAGACATTTAGAGTTCACAGACATTAAAACAAGTAGGTTGTTCTTTTTATGGCCATCCTTTAACCTCTTTCAAAAAGTGACTCAAGAGAGACTGGCACAGCATGCATTTTCAGACAATCCACCACACAGAAGACAAATTACAAAATGATTGTTACAAATGTGGTCATGGTCCAATATACTTTAAGACTATTTAACAATACCAGATCCAAAGTGATTTAAGTTTGCCATCGTCAATAATATATTGTATTAAACGGAACCCACCTGTTTGAGGTTTGACGTCTGGGAGAAAGACTTGGAACAGATGGAGCAGGTGTGAGGCCGCAGCCCAGAGTGCATCTGGCTGTGCCTGCGAAGGCAGCTGGTGTTTTTGAAGGACTTTCCACACTCCTTACACACGTACGGCCGCTCGCCCGTGTGCTGCCGCAGGTGGTACTGGTAATGGGAGCTCCACTTGAAAGTCAGCGGGCAATGTGGGCACTGGAAGGCCCGTACACCTGTATGTACCTAGAGTGGGAGTTTAAATAAAACAAAATAAATAGGGATCTTCTTCTTTTTTTCCAATTGTATTCATCACAGTCGTCTTACACAAGGATGCTTGCTGTGGGAATTGGAGATCGAACCCGGAACGTTCAGCTGGCAGTCGAACCCTAGCCCACTACGCTATCCTGCCTATGCAATTATATATTGGATGAACTATCCGTGATGAAGCCCTCAATTCTGAGAGACAACTTAGCTGTAATGCTAAAATTAGATGCAGTTATATTATGGTAAACCCAATTAAAGTGTCAGCTTAGCAGATCTAATGACGGCTATGAATCGTGGCGGTGGAGGAGATCATGTTATTCTAGTGTTGGCCTCTTACCCTCTGGTGGATGGAGAGGAGCGAGGACCTCTTGAAGGTCTTCCCACACTCGGTGCAGCGGTAGGGTCTTTCCCCGGTGTGGTCCCTCATGTGGTACTTCAGGCCCGATGAGCCCTTAAAGGCTTTACCACACTCACTGCAGCGGTAGGGTCGCTCTGAGCACCACATGTGGGGAGGTGAAACCATTCATTACATATGATGACACTTTGTACGCATTATCATCATCGTTTGAGATGGACGAAAAAAAACATATAAAGAACAGTGGAAGAACTGGATAGAATAGTCAGATTGCATGCTTCCTTGACAATTATCAAAATCAAGAAACAAAGCCCCACTCCGACATTCGGTGTGATTTTATTACACACAGTGTTAATAAAGTAATACGCA
This sequence comes from Lota lota, assembly GCA_026745465.1. Taxonomy (NCBI): domain Eukaryota; kingdom Metazoa; phylum Chordata; class Actinopteri; order Gadiformes; family Lotidae; genus Lota; species Lota lota. The sequence goes on from JACYXH010000826.1 coordinate 1,246,326, forward strand.
GTTGGATCTGACAGCTTACCTATACTACTATTACTATGTCATTACTATCCTATTACAGGTGAAATACATGAATTAACGAATCATTTATAAACGTAGGATTATGCCCTAAATGTTACCACCAAAACTAATATTATTATCAAATTGAAATTGTACTATTTGAAATAGCACAATGGAGAAGAGTTTGACCAAATGCACTGATTGGCTAAATGCCCCAGCAGTGGGATCCCTCTGCACTGTAGGAGACATGCTGTTACCTCCAGCTGGCGGTGGCTTGCCAGCCGCTGTCCTCTTGGCAGCCTTGGCTGACTTGGGCACCTGCTCCTCGGGCTCCTCGCCAACGGTGATGATGTTGACGTGGATCTCCCTCTGGCCCTCCTCCTCCTGCCGCTTGTCCCCCTGGCCCGGGGAAGAGGGCATGGGCAGAGACAGGGACAGCGAAGGCGGGCACACAATCTCAGCTTCTGCCTCGGCCAGCAGCCTCTGCTCGGGGGTGTGGGAGTGCTGGTGGGTGAGCAGCGAGGACAGGAGGGGGAAGGAGCGGTCGCAGGCTGAGCAGCTGAACTGAGAGCGGGACTGGGACGAAAGAGAGTGCATCTGGACGCAACACATAAACACACCAGGACATATATAAACACACACACTTACACGCATTATACATCATGACTATATACTATATTTTAGAGACATCTTTTCTGTAGTTATTCACTCTTTTTCTCTCTTCTACTACTGTCCTGTGCTTGCTACTGTCAGTCAAATGCATTTTAATTGTATAGCCCTTAATCACAATTACAGTCTCAAAGGGCTTCACAGTTTATTCACAAGTGCTGTGACACCCAACATTTCTCGTCTGGGATTAATAAAAAAAACATGTTATCATTTGGATATTTCATTTTGACAGTTAAAAGCCATTCGCACCAGTGAGACATGTCTGTTGAGGCCTCCGCTGGTCTTGAAGGCCTTGCTGCAGTAGCTGCACTGCAGGCCTGCCACGGTGTTCCTGGAGTCTGTTTGGACCGTCTCTGAGGCTGGCGTCACCTCAGTGAAGCTGTGCAGCAGGTCATACTGAGCCTGGGTGGTTCCCACATTCTTTGGACATGCGGAAGGAAGCAAAACATAAGGGAAGAATGCTTTGCAAAAGTTTGAGCATTGGATTTGATTGTGACATTGCATGGTCACAGACTTTGTGGCCGTTGCCATAGTTTATATAATCTAGGTTAGAAGAATGGACTTCGGCCATAACAGGGATCAAAATTATTATGACTACAGTTTATACCATATATTTATAATTTACTTTATAAATCAACTCTTGCCATGACCTGATCACGTACCCCATTATCTCCATCCCCTCCCTCGGTCAGCCCGAGGAGTTCCTCAGCGGTGTGTCCATTCTCCCCCACAGTAGTGGTCTCCACCACCTCCTCAAAATCCGCCAGCAGGTGACCCGCTCCCACCAGCCCAACCCCCACCATGGCCGAGTCCCCCCCGTGCCCAGCCTCCCCCCCTCCCCTGTGCCCAGCGGGACCCATGTGGTGGGCCTGGTGCTCCTCCAGCTCCGTGCGCGTGCCAAACGTTTGGCTGCAGGTCCCGCAGCTGTACAGCAGCACGCTGGCCCCCGTGTCCGTGCTCAGGTGCACCTCCGTCCCAATGGCCCTGGGCGCACACACCTCCTGCCCCGAGGAGGAGAGCGCCAGCTGGGGCAGGTTCTGGCCGCCAGAGGAGGCGGACGACATGTACACCTCCTCCATCCCTACGCCGACCGTCCCCTCGGGACTTACGAAGCCCACCATGTCCGTCAGCATGGACGACGTCACCTCCCCCGGCTCAACCACCATCTCCACGATCTGACTGGTGGTTTCTCTGCCCGGCGCGCACATTTTGCCCTCCTTTGTCGCCCCGGCACCGCCGGCAGCGTGGGAGTTCTTGTGCAGCGCCAGGTTGGATGAGTGGGTGAACCTGCGGCCGCAGTCGCCACACGCGTACGGCCGCTCCCCTGTGTGTATGCGCATGTGCTGCCGCAGGTTGGTGGACTGCGTGAAGGCTTTGTTGCACACACTGCACGTGTACGGCTTGAGGCCCAGGTGCACATTCTTGTGCCGCCGCAGGCTGCTGGAGTTCTTGAAGGCCTTTGGGCAGCTGTCGCATGGGTACGGGCACTCGCCCGTGTGCTGTCGCAGGTGGTACTGGTAGTGGGAGCTCCACTTGAACGTCAGCGGGCAGTATGGGCACAGGAAGGTGCGCAGGCCGGTGTGCACGCTCTGGTGGACCTGGTGGTACAAACAACACACAAGGTACAGCGGGACTGGATGGTCATATCGGTAACTTCTTGTCCAAACAATGTTGTTGTGATGATGACCAGGTGAGTGTGAGGTCTCACCTGCAGCAGAGAGGACCGCTTGAAGGCTTTGCCACATTCCCCGCAAGGGTACGGCTTCTCACCCGAATGAGACCTGAGAGAGAAAGTTACCTATTAAAGAGGACTGTAGGATGACAGCATACAGGTCAATATCACTCCGCATGTACAGATAATTATAATCATAATTAATAGCATTTGTAAAAGTGCTATACACGTGTGTGTGTGTGTGTGTGTGTGTGTGTGTGTGTGTGTGTGTGTGTGTGTGTGTGTGTGTGTGTGTGTGTGTGTGTATCCTACACCTCATCTACCATGTACTGGTTTGCGGGATGCTCTACAATATAACAGGGGGTTCACATCAGCTCGTTGACATGCTGCCAAGGTTACGTATTTGCATGAACGTATGTAATAATATATTGGAGCTTAATGCCACCCATCCATTAATTCCCTGTTACTTCATCTTCATTAATTCACAGTAAAAAAGGCCACAGTGTTGCAACTAGGGCTGAGGCAACACAGCAGCATCCCATAAATGAAGCACCTCTGGTGGTAGAGCAGCGCAGAGGAGCCCTTGAAGGCCTTGGGACAGATGTTGCAGCGGTACGGCCTCTCATTGTTGTGGCTGCGCTGGTGGTGCGTCAGCCGGGACGACCAGCGGAAGCTCTTGCCGCAGACCAGACACTGGAAGGGATGGTCCGATTGCTCTTGGTGCTGGGTTGGCCCAGACACCGATGATGATGTCACCATCTCCAGGACCACCTCCTCGCTACCCTCCACCACCTCCTTCTCTCCCTCCACGAGCACCCCTGGCTCGCCTTCATCCTCACCGTCCTCCCCTGAGCCCAACAGGGATGGGAAGGGAGAGAGTGAGGTAGTGGACTGGCCAGGTAAGAGTTCTGTTTGGCCCACCAACGTGGTCACTGAATTAGCCATCCCCCCTTAGATGCCCATGTGGAGCACTACACGCTGGAACCAGTAAGGAGGTTTAGGGTTATTTCTTCTGCAGGATCATTGCTTCTTCATTTCCTCCTTCAGTTTGGCATTAAATGTCTGCAGAAACCAGCTGTTTGTTTTTTTAAATAGCAGTTTGATATTCTGTAAAGGCAAAACATGAATAAAAACATTTTAGAAATAAAATTGCCTATAGGAAAATGTGCACTCAGCAGGAAACTTAATATCAAGGCTGTGTAACACCGCCCCCTTTAAATTCCATCCTCTCTCTAGTTACCCCTCCCTCCGATGGTTAAACATTCCCTCCCAGTTGTCTTTTCCTCCATCCTGTTTATGACAGTCCCCGCAGTGCGGTGTATACGAGTACATAAACAGTGCATACAGCCAATAATAAAATACCTTCCACGTGCATGCCGCTATGTTAGCAAACCATTAAACACGCATAGGGGAAATGATTGGTATAACTATCAAAACAAACCTGGCCTGCACATTTAACCAAGCCCTCGTCAACGCCGAACTGCGTCGATTAATAACTGCACTATATTTTGCATCAAAAAGAGTGAAACACTCACCTTTAAACATTAAGTCATTGTCAGACTACATTGTTAATATTTTGAGGCATTCTGGTTCCGCAGTGCTAATCCACACAACCTTAACAATAAACCCAGCTCAAACTAACTAGCAGTTGTCCACCCGATGCCGCCTTCTAAGAACAGCGATTGCTATTGGACGTGTCAGACAACAAAAAAACGACTCCCATTGGCCTAGCGCTAAGAACAGTCCGACTTTCGACGTTAACCTTTTTTAACATGATAATGAACTGTTTACTATCTTCAAATTGGACAAAATTCGTGTATTCTATTTAAATTCTATATAAATTGGTCTTTTAACTGGAAAATAATTTACAATCGTCTTGATTTGTGCAATGAAACATTTTCAACTTGTAGAAAGGATTTATGGGTAATGTAGTATTGTTTTACATGCCGACCTGAACTTTGTCATTTTGAAAGTTTTCACATCAGGTAGAAATCATCCATGTACTGTTATTCAATTGATTTCAACACATACTCTCTCGTGCTCATTGTTTGTTTTATTTTATTTTGCTTGATTTGATTATTTCAAATTGAGGCCAATCAGTGTGTTGAAGACATAATTGTGTTACAGCAATAATTTAAACATGATGGTACAATTGTAAATAAGATTACAAATAGTATAAAAGTACAAAAACAGAGGAGACTCGCTCCTTTTCAGCGCAAAAATAAATAGTTCCACTAAAGTAACTTAAATAAATAGGCAACACGGTAACAAATACTAAAGTAAAATATTATTAAAATGGACAAAATGATAGGTATATTATTAACGGTATTCTACATTATGTTATATAAAACAATATAATATACATTTAATAATAAACAACATTGTATGCAACAATTGACATTCTTGTACATTTGTGTACAACTGCAGTACCAGAGTATCACAATATATGGCATTTTAAGGCTTGGGGTGCAAGTTGTATGTTGTGGTGTAAGTTATAAAAAAAAAAAAAAAAAATTATATATTCATTCTCCACCCCAAGGCACAGTTTCAAAATCATCCCATTCATCCAAATAGGCTCATCCTAACAAGTTTGTGCAAAGATTCTAATCAGATCCATCAGTGCTCGACAACAGGGCACATTCATTCGACTTGACCACAATGTTAGATATGCTCCTCCTCATTCAAGATCGGAGGAACAGCCACTGTAAAAAAAGTCTCAACCCACGGTACAAAATAACTCTCCATTGATTTCTGTTTGAGTGCCATCCTGGATAAATGTGATTTCTGAAGCCATCATTTAACACCACCATGAATAAGGTGGAAATATATTAACCCTTGAAATGTTTATTTTGAAATGTTTGTAGCACTTTGATAAAGTAGAAGGAAGAGAGACCGAAAATACGTGACTATTCTAAATGTTTGCTACATGTAAGAGGAACTACTAAGGGCTGATGAAATAAATATTTTCTGAACAAAGGTGTGTTAGTTTAAACAACAGGTTGCATTGATGCTATGTTAAGGAAGTGCTTCTGTGGGTGCTGGTTTGGCTTTTTTAAGGGTTAGATTAGATCGCGATAAAGGATACAAAAAAATATAAAAATCAAGAGATATAGACCATGTTTATAAAGACATAACGTTAAGAGCGAATCAGTACAAAATGTAATAAATAACATTGAATAATTTAACAACTGTCAATAAATAAATAAATACATAAATAATGTGGTCATGAACAATGCGTTCAAGAGATATTTTTGGAAATCTTAAACAATTCATCTAAAAAATAATTGGCCGTTCCCTTTGAGGCATATCTCTGCCATGTAGAGCATCCATTTTGGCTCTGGTGGAATTACACGTTCCACAATACACATTTTATAGCTTGAAGTTTGGACTTCTCATGGATGCTAGTGGCTACAGTGCCCATTGACATGGTCTCGATAGCCCTTTGCCTGAGGTGTGGAATCCAAGCATACATGATGGTTATGAAACCATATAAGTAGCCCACGGAACCTCACTGTGCAGGCGAAGCCCTGGGTTTAAGGCTGATGAATGCCCGGTATGCCCAATCACAGAACAGTTTGAATTGCTGAAGGAGCTCATGGGAGGACTGTAAAACATCAAACTGGTATGGCAGGCTGGTTGGGAGAGAAGGAGCCACGTGGGTCAGCCTTGGGGCCTCCACTCTCACGATCTACAGGATAGAAGACACAGGGACCAGTTAGTTCCCATCCTGCCTCGAGGATTGTGCATTTCAGACTTCAAGTTCTAGTGGAAGCAGACACAATGATATCATATACGTTTTTTAATCTGAGTGATAGGTAGCAGAGAGCCAAGCGAGGTCAAGGATCAATAACTACCTGCCGGTGGAGGAGGATCATCAGGTTTTTCATCTCTCTGATGATCTCTGCCAGCTTGGGCAGTGAGGGGTGTTGGTGCTTCTTAGACACTCTGTTCAACCACTCAAAGTGGTGCTCAAATAGCTTCAGGTCAGCATGCAGCTTGGACAGAGTGGGCTTCAACTGGAGAGGAGAGAGAACAGAGACTTAGACAGTTTGAATGTGTGTGTGTGTGTGTGTGTATGTGTGTGTGTGCGCGCGCACGTGTGAAATAGAGCATGTATTCCGTCATCATAATATTGGATTGAGTGGTGTATCCATACATTCACATCTACACCACATAAACACATGTAGGCTTACTATTGCGGTGTGTGTGTGTCTGTGTGGGGGGTGGGGGGGGGGGGGGGGGGGGGGGGGGAGCAATAACAGTGTCCTTTAGCCAAGAGCCTATAGGAGTTGAGCGTTTACCTCAAGGTTTTGGAGGTCGCTGGCTGCTCTGTGGCTCATTGCTGGCAGGGACCTAAACCTGTGGGGCTCCATGTCGGCATCAAACGCATGCTCTTTCTGAAAGACAGAAGACAACACAAAGCCGCTGGTCAATATTGTTCATCAGCACAACTTCTGAACCCTGAAATAAGTCAGGGAAACAAGTTTTAATACAGCGCCTGGACCAGATTTCCACTCTCTGCGTTGGAGAAAGATGCTAACTTTCACTAATGTGCAGTTAGCCAGGTCAGTGTGAGTTCACCCACATTTAGCCTCCCCAAACATCAACAATAAGGACGAATGAGCTGAACCCACAGAATATTTTCTACAGGGAGAGCGAGAGAGAGAGAGAGAGAGAGAGAGAGAGAGAGAGAGAGAGAGAGAGAGAGAGAGAGAGAGAGAGAGAGAGAGAGAGAGAGAGAGAGAGAGAGAGAGAGAGTGACAGAAAGTGCAGAACAACATAGGCCGTGACTAAGAGAGCAAAGGGCAGGGCTGATAGACAACAGTGGGCAGTAGGGAAACTCCAGGATCAAAACCTATAAAAAACTGTGATGACGCAGTGCCACTGTCCAGCTGTACTAGGGCCTACATACATTACTTCCAGACTGCTGCTTTTTGTCCCCACTAGAGGGCGATAGGCTACCTGACTGCACATTCCTGAGTTATAGTGTACCTACACTGAAGTGAACAACAGGCTATTACATATGTACCAAAAAGACTCAATATGGATGAGAGTAAATGGTGAAGATTGATATGACGTGACCTCTGTGTAGAGAATGTAACGGCTTTACGAACTCCACCTGTGTAATAAGAGGTTGGTTGTGTGTGCTCCTTAAAGCTTCGTAAATCCATCATGATTTCTTTAATCCCGCGTTGCTGCAGGCTTTCAGTTGTTGTTTTTTGTTGATGCTGAATGTGATGTATTGTGTCGCATCACACTCAGACTTAAGTGCTCACTTATGTCTGTGGTCCAGTCTCTTCCTTTTGTGTTCTCCCAAGCCTCAACTCTCCTCCTTTCCTCTTTTTTCCCATCTAATCCTCTCTCTTTTTGGAATCTTTTCATCTTCTGTGGGTTGTTTCCCCCTTGTCTTTCCCAGCCTCTAATTGGGTCTTTTATCCTCTTTCTTTTGGGCTCTTTCTATCATGGATCATTACCTCACCCGACATTGCATTTCTTCCTGAATGCAAATGCTGGAATGTGATAAATCTTTCAGATTTTTATCAGGTCATTCTGCTGTGGTGACAGAAACGGCAAACACTAAACACTGCATCCATACAACCATTATTTGGATATAAGTGGTAAGTGGTATATGTGCTCACGTGCACATACATGCTTGCACACCAATGTCAGCATATGCAGATGTATACATTCAAATATTGACCAAAATAAGGACTTTGCATGCAGGTGTGCACAAAATGTACACATACATGTTTTATTTCTTTGTTATTTCTTTGTTTCACATCTCATGTTGCTTGCTGCCTCTGAATATTGGCGATTATATGGCTTTCTTGCATTGGGCCCTCATTTGGCTATCCTAAAATATCCCGATACAACGCTACTGATAGCTTAGTACTGCTTATCTTATATCAACAGACACAGACACATAAAGCACACAGACATGCACACACACTCACACATTCACATACAGACATGTGCGCACACACACACACACACACACACACACACACACACACACACACCTGCCAATATACAAATCAACAAGACTAGAGAGTATGAAGCTATTTTGGATTTCAAGCCCTTGTACAAAAGATTTAGGATTTGCATATCGCAAAAATAGATTCTGCCTCGGTCATTTGTAGCCAAAGATCCACAGATATGATTTTGTGTTCTTTTCACCTGCTAAAACAGTGTGATACAGGATCACCTGCTCAAAAAAACCTTTGCCAGAGGTGTAACAATTTATTTCCTGGCCCACCTTACCATCAACAACACAAGACTTGCCAGAATAAAAGTACAAGCATATGTATTGCATTTCATATTGGACAGAAAAATCGAAATGTCCTCTTGTCTCTTTAGGGGTAAACATGTTTGTATATCAACAGGCATATGATATATGTTGCTTTCATCGTGCAGATGGTATGCTTGGCAGACCAGTATTCAGTGAAAATAAGTAGGTAAAGGATGGATGTTTCCTTTATGACCCAGGATGAAAAACATGCCAAACTAATGCCTCCTTTGCATTGTTGTCTATCTATTATCCAAGTTTTGTTCGTTTTTTTTTTACATGAAAAATCTTTCTGCTTGAATCAATAAAAACGCATCTTTTTTACATCTACATCAGAAGCTTTTGGGTGTACCGCAATTGAATGCCCATTAGGTAAATAATTATATTTGGACCAATGAGGTCAGTTTCAGGACCAGGAGGTGCTGAGTCAGTCTCCAATCATATTTTCTCTCTTGTATCCTGTGAGGATTAAACGTGAGTTCACACTCTTTAGCCTCTGTTGCCCTGATCACAGCTTGAAGGTGGACTTCGGCTTTGCTGTGCCCTCGTCACTGAAATCAGCTTAATAAGAAGCAGCGCTCTCACCAACACTCACTGTGTTTTTGCCACAGCATGATGCAAATAAACAAGACACCTATTTGGGGAATTGTAAAGCTAACATTTACCAATAGGCAACACTAATAGCAATCAAGGTGGACTGATGCACCAGTCACCAGCATCCTCATCCTCCACACTCTCACTTCCTTTTCGATTAACCTCGATGAGTGATCTTGTTAGTCCCCTACCCCGACCAATAGCAACAATTAGCCATCACCGTGACATCACGGCTACTTACCAGCAGGTCTTGCGTGAGTTTCAGTAGATTTTTGGTCTGATTGGACAATCTATCAAGATCATAGAGATGGAGCTTCCGTGGATGGACCGGAGAAGCAGACGAGAACACGGGGCAGCTGAGCCAATAGTAGCGAGAAGAGAAGAGACGAGGAGGAGTCCAACAGCACTGCAGAGAGGGGACAAAACGGAGGCAATTAGTGGAAAGGCGCTGTCATCCTGCCATGATTATTGTGACCTCAGGCCACGGCTGTCAACTCTCGGGGAAGATAATGCACCATAATGTAAACAATAGTCCCCGGCGGATGAGTCTGTTGCAGCTTCAGTGTCAAAGTCGTGTTTTCACGACTTAAGTCATTAAATCATTAGCACGCGAGGTATGAGACATATGTCATTCTTTACTAGACCTATAAGCAATTGCAATGAATGACGTCGATTGTAACACCTGCAACTGGATAGGTCCCATACGTCGGGTATAAATGATAGAGACGAAGCAAACAATACGCTCATTCATTCTGTTTTCCTTTCAAGTTCAAGTACAAGGAAGACTAAGTATCAAAAAGAAACCACAAGTAATGTTGAAATGATGACTGCTTCATAATTACGGGTGAACCACAATAATCCCTGCCAGAGACCACGGCAGTAGGCTACATCTGGACGTAAAGATGGATGACGGTGATCACAGCAGATCGCTAGAAGTCACCTTTGTTGATAATGCTGGTGCTTAACTTGTCCCTTACAAACTTCGATTCACGATAAAAGCCCGCTCCCGTACAAATATGTTTATCCCAATTTTCTATAAAAATAAAGTGCCTCATGCCTAGAATGTGAGAAAAAAAAGGTAAGCAGTTAAATAATAAAGAATCACTTACGTTTCATATTTGATCGGGTCCAACAAAACGTTCACCAATAAACGACCGTAAAAAAAAAAAACTACTATTAAAACAAATAAATTGATCTCCGGAAACTGTCACGTGCCCCACGCTGTTCAAACTCAGAGGAGGCAAGTTATCAGGAGTTCGGGAAAGAATGAATGAAAATCAAGTCAAGAGGCGACAATTTATCATCCGGTAAAAAAATAAATACAAAATAAATATCGCGTTCTATTTATTAAAAGGAGATCAGTCCCTGTGGTCTTTATTAAGTCCGTATTACAGACTGACACGAGTTGGATAGAGAGAGGTATAAAGGTGCGAGAGAGAGGGATGCGAGTAAGTCCAATTTTTGCGCGCAGTGAAGTGTTTAGGCTTGTTTAAAACTTCCTTTATAAAGACGTCGGGCCTATGACACATCGACGCATGACTCACTTCATTCATAAAAACACACACACACACACACACACACACACACACACACACACACACACACACACACACACACACACACACACACACACAGACACATGCTTGCTGTCTCTACCCCTCCCCTCGCTGCTGCCCGTCTCCTTTTTCTAAAGTAAAAAAAAACCGTTGTTTTTTTCTTCTTTTTCCTCTATCACTTTCTCCATCCTGTCTATCTCGTGCACGTCCTCCGTCACAGCCGCTACCTGCGCGAATCAATCTATAGGCATACCTCCTTTTATCTTTCCATCCCTCAATCGCCTCCCCGTACAGTAAACAAAAAACAAACATTGTTTCGTTCTGTATCAGCACATCACGGATCACGTGAAGCTTACATGTATACATCTTGTGTGTGTGGCTCTGTAGTGTTTGTATTACGTTAACAGTTTGTTTTGCAACATTTGTATTTGGAATGCAACATTTTCTGAACTATAATGAATAGCCTACCATAATTAATACCACAGAGCAATAACCTCTAACTCTTGCATTTTCTCTCAATCTCTCTCTCGCTGTCCTTCTCTCTCCCTCTCTCTCTTTCTCTCTCTCAGTCTCTCTCTCTCTCCCCTTCTATTCATTTATCCAGCTTTCTCTCTCCACCCATCATTGTCTCTCTTTCTCTCTCTCTTTCCCTCTTGCTCTCTCTCTCAGTCTCTCTCTCTCTCTCTCTCTCTCTCTCTCTCTCTCCCCTGTTCTCCCTCATTCCTTGCTTTCTTTTTTTTAGACAGAGCCCCTCCTGAGACACCGGCCTGTTATTTCCACTGCCACCCTTTCTTTTTTTTCTCTCTCTCTCTCTCCTTTTCTCTCTCCATCTCTCTCCCTCCCTCTCTCTCTCTCTCTCTCCCTCTCTCTCAATCTCTCTCTCCCTCTCTCTCTCCATCTCTCTTTCTCCCTCTCTCTCTCCCTCTCCCTCTCTCTCCCATCTCTCTCTCCCTCTCCCTCTCTTTCTCAAGGGTGAAGGAAAGAGTGAGGAATGAGACGCATAGGGGCAGGAGAGAGGTGTTGTCCAGACCAGAAGGGGCCTCTGCATGTTGCATAGAAACCATGGCTTGACCAATCCACACACACATACACATACAAAAACACACACAACCACACACATACACACACATTCACACAAACACACACACATACTCACACACATACACACACACACATACAGACACAAACACACATACAAACATACATAAACACACACACAAACACACATATGCACACACACACACACACTCATACACTACACACATACACACACACACACACACAGGATTATTCATCCTTCAGTAAAGTTACAATGAAAGCTATTATTTTTCGTTGTATCTGCTTTCGTAGAGCCAACATTATGAGCTCATGTGTTGATAGGAAGAATTGTAAGTTGCCATCCGGAGCATTTCAGATTTACAACATCATCATCGGAAAACACAGTCACGGCAGCAGACGCAGCAAATGCGATGCATTAGAAAAATATTCTCTTAACCAATCAAACGCACACACACATGCACACACACACACACACACACACACACACACACACACACACACACACACACACACACACACACACACACAAACTGAGTATTGGGACAGACTGGAAACACTCAGTCAGGTGCAGTAAAGCGTGGCTTACTACTGCAAAAGGCAGCAACGAGTTTCCAGTCATGTAGGCATAGAGGCATAGGGGGACAATTTACACAATTGTCTGATAAAACAAGATAAAGACAAGATAAAGCAAGAGATAGAAGATGAAAAGAGGGAGGAGAGCGAGAAGGGAAAGGACAGAGAGAGAGAGAGAGAGAGAGAGAGAGACCGCTTTTTGAGGGTGGGTGCGAGATTAGGGACCCTCATTCACAGACGTACACTCATAGTGTGGTTAGAAACATAATTAGCGGTGTGCCATGCATACGCTCGCGTGCGCACAGTCTCACGCATGTTCATACACACACACATACAAATACACAAATATAATCACACTCATACCCACACCCATCCCTCCCCCCCCCCCCCCCCCCCCCCCCCCCACACACACACACACACACGGATGCCAGTCATGTTGTGTGATGGTGGGCTGACGCACCCAAACAACCAGGCTGAGAGCGATGCGGGCCTGGTGGCAGAGTGTGGGTGGCGGTGGGCTTGTTGTGGTTAGAGGGGTCCTGCTCTCCTTTCCCAGGTCAACAATAGAGAGCAGGAGGAGGCAGGGAGGGAGAAGTGGAGGAACGCAGGAGCAATGGATGCGTGTGGTGGGATGGGGGGAGATATTGACACACTCTGCCTTTTTAATTCGCCACATCAAAGGGCCGTTTGAAGACACAGCTGGGGAGAGAAGAAAAGAAGGAGAAGTTAGTCACTCTCCCTTGCTGCCGCTCCACCGGGATCACGATGGGGGTCTCCTGGGTGGTTCTCCGCTGCTCACTGTGTAGCACTGGCAGCCCCCCCCCCCCCCCCCCCCCCCATCAGCCGGCCCCCCCTCATCACCCAGCCCCCCCTCATCACCCAGCCCCCCCTCATCACCCAGCCCCCCTCATCACCCAGCCCCCCTCATCACCCAGCCCCCCTCATCACCAAGCCACCTTCATCACCCAGCCCCCCCTCATCACCCGGCCCCCCTCATCATCCAGCCCCCCCTCATCACCCAGCCACCTTCATCAGCCAGCCCCCAGCACACTGATGTGGCGTGGGTGTGGGTGTGTATGTGTGTGTGTGTGTGTATTTATGTGTTGTGTATGATGTGTGTGAGTGTATGTGTGTGTGTGTGTATTTCTGTGTTGTGTATGATGTGAGTGTGTGTGGAAGTGTGTGTTTGTGTGTGTGTTTGTGTGTGTCTGTGTGTGTACATGTGTTTGTTTGTGTGTGAGAACTTGTTTATGCCTCTGTATTTTGGTG
>JACYXH010000826.1:1265000-1307500 GCA_026745465.1 Lota lota
TATGACCAAGACCAGAGCTCCCAGTAGACGCTCATCAAAGATTTCTTCAGCACACAGTTCCGGGCGCCATCATCCTTGGGAGACGGAATGACCTGAACGTTATTCTAATCTCTCTATTCTTCTGCTTCTTCTTCCTGGTGTTTCCACACACTTCGATCCAACTGTTGCACCCAATTAAATTCAGATTGCTCAAAAAGCCTTGTCTTCCTCCCTTTATCATCAGAAGTCAGTGAATCAGTGGCTGAGATATGCAAGCTTTCCAGACCTTTCTATTCCTAGCCCAGAGGTCACGTACAACACCATCACACCCAGCCATTGTTGTTCTAACCCCTTGATTACGTCACCTCCATAACCTATTCTCCTTCATGTATTCTCCTCCTTTCTTTCAACCGCTAACCGGGCAATCCCCATGAGAAGGTCACTGTTGGTGTAAGAATGGTGATGAATGGATCCGGGCCTCAAAAGTCTGCCTTGTATTACCAGCGCCCCCGCAGCTGGCTGGACCCCCGGCAATGCCGGGAAGAATGTCTGGAATGTGTGGAATGGTCCTGCAGGAGAGAAGAAGGCTATGCATCCCAGGAGAGAATTAACTTAGACCTGGGGAAGGACATGCACGCTAGCCCTGCTCATCCGCATCACCATTATCCAGGAAAGGAGAGAGAGAGAAAGGGATGACAACAACGAGGGATGGGAAGAGTGAAGGAAGACAAAAGGGTGGGGGGGGCTGTCCATGTTTGGAAACCATAGGAAATGAGTGGACATTGATGGACCGTGAACATTGCTCGGACGATGAAATATGATGACGTAGAAAGAGAGTTAGAGTGATGAGGAGAAAAAATAAACAGAACATGACTGTATACAGATAGATGGGGAAACCATGGCAACAAAACCAAGTACCATGAGTGGAAGGAATCAAACAGTGGTGGAGAAATTGAAGGATGCGCGTGAAGTCAAAGTGATGCGATGAAACTAGTGAACGGGTGACCCCTAGATAAAGCAAGGGAAGACACAAATCAGGCAAATGACGCGACAGGAAGAAGGGATATTGATAGTGGCGTTGCAACACACCGCCGCCTAATCGCCCACTGATTGGGGGGTAGGGTGACAGTGAGGAGGAAGAGGAGGAGGCACCAACGCCTCACATGGTGATTTCTGGTCCGCTCCGGCTGGGTGACAGCCCCTCTTTGTGACTCACCGGACCTGCCGTGCCCGATGCCTACCGCCCGTCCCATTGTTGTGTGACACCGGGGGGGAAAAAGTGAAGCAAACACATTTTTCCAGGCTGATCTGTAGCCTTTGTACTTTATTATGCTGTCATAGCAAGGACAACATCATCCGACATCCGACAACCATGTCCAGTCTCAGAGGCCTTCTGTCTGGCTGCTCCCTGCTCCTGCTGGCTGGCTGGCTTTGGGGGTGGTGGTAAATGTTTTAAGCTGCTAAATAGCCTGGGGGAGGGATTGGATTACTATACCACCAGGGTGGTTCCCCCAGATTTCTCCTGGATTACATCAGCGCTCAGGCTCCTTCATCCATGAGCAAGCACATACCTCGCCATCACAGAGGGGGCCTGGAACGCAGCTAACGAGTTTGAACAGACAGGAGGGGAAGTGTGCAGGCTAGAGGATGAGGGAAGGGAATACAATCTGTCATCTGCATACGTTTTGATCTCCGCCTGCGCTAGTAGGGAACACAAGACAAGAGGGGGGAGAACCGTGACTGGTAATATCAAGTGTCAGACAGTGTGTGTGTGTTTGTGAGTGTGTATATTCATTCATTTCCTTCTGTCAGTCGATTTGTCGGTAAGTCCTTTAGTCAGCTTGTCCATCTGCCTGTCTGACTTTCTTTCTGCTGTATGTATGTATGTCTGACTGCCTGACTGCCTGACTGCCTGACTGCCTGACTGCCTGACTGCCTGAGTCAGTCAGTGTTTGGGTATGTGTCTTCAAATGCTTTCACTGAAAAAGATTAACAGTCTGTATGGGTGGGGGGGGGGATGACCACACTGAGGTGTTTGAGTGTATGCAACGTGTGTGTGTGTGTGTGTGTGTGTGTGTGTGTGTGTGTGTGTGTGTGTGTGTGTGTGCATGCGTGTGTGTGTGTGTGTATGTGTATGTGTGTGTGTGTGTGTGCATGCGTGTGTGTGTGTGTATGTGTATGTGTGTGTACATGCATTTGCATGTGAGTGGATTCAGGTTAGGGCTAGAGTGAGGTTGGGGTTACATCATTGTGGTCGTGCGTACATATGATTTATGTTCATATTCATGTCAAGAGTCGTATCTCGTATCAAATGATTAACATCTTCTGTCTCCATGATGAT
The DNA here is from genome assembly GCA_026745465.1 of Lota lota. Lineage (NCBI taxonomy): Eukaryota > Metazoa > Chordata > Actinopteri > Gadiformes > Lotidae > Lota > Lota lota. Next base: position 1,267,321 of record JACYXH010000826.1, read on the forward strand.
ATCACAACTCTGAGCCAATATATATGAAAAAACGATAAACACAATTTTGGCTGCAATGAAGCTGGCGGAGCTCAAAAGCAATAAATACACTTGCACTCAGCTCACTGTGAAACCGACTTTGTGCAATACTGCATGAGGAAGCAAGTTCTTGGAGTGGCTCGTCCTCGTTTCCACTTTCTGAACACATGAAGCAGCACTCCTGTTGAATGCATCTTGGTTCAACAATGTGACGTAAGTGAGGTATGTCAGTGAAGGATCTAAGTGAGGTATGTAAGTGAAGGATCTAAGTGAAGTATGTAAGTGAAGGATCTAAGTGAAGTGTGAAAGTGAAGTGTGTAAGTGAAGGATCTAAGTAAAGTGTGTAAGTGAAGGATCTAAGTGAAGTGTGAAAGTGAAGTGTGTAAGTGAAGGATCTAAGTGAAGTGTGTAAGTGAAGTATGTAAATGAAGGATCTAAGCAAAGTATGTAAGTGAAGTATGTAAGTGAAGGATCTAAGGGAAGTATGTAAGAGAAGGATCTAAGTGAAGTATGTAAGGGAAGTATTTAAGGGAAGTATATAAGGGAAGTATTTAAGTGAAGTATGTAAGTGAAGTATATAAATATAACGAGATAAAGAAGGCAGTCGCATTCCCCCTCCCACATTAAGAATGCTTGTAGGGGAGAGGATGTGAGTTGATCCCTCTGCAGAATTTGATTGCCGATCAAGGAATTTGTTTAAAAATAGATCAGGCCCTAGAAGTTGAATGATTTGTATTTGTTGGAATGTAATGATCATCCCCTGATGGGCTTGGTGATGCAATCACAACACGTTTTTGTGTTTTGTTTTGAGGAAGGTAAAGAGATTAAAGGTTGATTTAAAAACATAAAAGTAGTTTAAATGTATTTTTAAAAGCAACAAATAAGATGTCTAAAAACAGAACTGATGAGCAATACAAATAAATCCTCACGTCTGACCTCTGCTGTCAATTCACCAACAGCATTCTGCAATGTAACTTCTTCAAGAGAGGAGGGTAAGTACTGCCTCGCAAAATGGCGTAGTGTGATCTTTCTGGCTTTTTGACCCATCTGAAACAGCTGACACAAGGCAGAGAGGTGTGTGTGAGCTTTCAGTCTCTCCGGCGAGGCGAGGCCGGTATAGGGCACATAGAGCGAGAAATGGGAGGTACCTCTCCCACCAATCTTCTCTTTCTTTCTTTTTTTTTTTGAGTCCTGACACAGCTGAGGTGGAAGGCAAGGCAGCAGAGCGGGAGGGAACATGTTATTCTGTGTTTACACCCAGGGTTTTCCTTCACTACTGGGCCTTATATACTGTATATATACCCCACCACTGGGTCTCCACCTCCCATGCCCTCTGTGGAGTGTGATGGGGTTCATGGAAAAACTCTGAGGGGGGATATCTATAACATCGCCCTCTCTCCCGCTCCTCCTTCCCTCCTTTCTTCTCCTATATGGAGAGATACTGTTAAGGTACAGTTCGCCCCACCACCACCACCACCACCACCACTACCAATGCCACCCTTCACCCAAATGTGTGGAACCCGTGGAAGGCAGAAACACCCAGAGAGTATCCCTGACACTAATATGGAAAGAAGCCTGTTTGGAACGAATATGAGCGCCAATATTATTCTTCCTGAGCGTAACCGCGGCAAGCACCTCTGACCTGGCAGCGAGGGTTCTGCAACAAAAAGCCCAAAGACTTCTTCTGCGCCATCAAAGGGGAGCTACATAAAATAAACACAGCCATCAGATTACCGCGCCGAACACGGGACTACGTTTTAGCCGGAGCGCTCTGGCCCTGTCCCCCAGCCCCCACGTCTCTATGGAAGTTAAGTGTGGGGTCCGCTCAGTCAACACCATGACGCAAAATGGAACAAGCCTCCGACAGAAGCCCCAGGCTGATGGAATGAAGCCCCATACCCACAGACCCACAGAGCCACAGAGACCCCCCCCCCCCCCCCCCATCCCCCCGACCTTAAAAAGACAGAGAGAGAGCCAATGAGACAGAAAGAGAGAGAGGCAGGAAAACACACGGAAGGGAGAGTAAAAGCAAGGAAAAGGTGCCCATGCCAACATTTTGGAAAACCAGGAAAAGACCACCACGGCCAATTTGGCGACGCTTATCAAGTCCAAGAACACAACACAACACACAAGCACACACACACACACACACACACACACACACACACATACTACTCTCCCCTAGCCACTAGGGGAGGAAAGGCCGTGGAAGGCCAGGCTCAGTGGTTGATGGTGGTGGCCATAACTGTCCGTGATGCCATGAGGCTACGCTGGCTACCAGTCCTCACAGTGGCTAGCCTCATTCTTGTTCGGGCAGATCTGACCTCACAGGGCTTCCTTTATATGGCTGCCTGAGCCTGCATACTTGTGTGTGTTTATCTGCGCATTCATATATGGGGTGACGTAACCCTGAGTAAAAACACATCCGTCCCCCCGTCCCCCGAGGAGCAAACCAGGCCTTTCTTCTGGCCTTTGGTTCACCCTGCTGAGAATCCACCCTTCATTGCATCCATGTACCGCCATTGCATCCATGTATAGCCATTGCATCCATGTACAGCCATTGCATCCATGAACAGCCATTACATCCATGTACAACCATTACATCCATGAACAGCCATTACATCCATGTACAGCCATTACATCCATGAACAGCCATTGCATCTATTAGATTCTCCAGTCAGCTTGTTTCTCTATCCGTTCCCCCGGCGCTTGTCGTCGCTGGCTGGCTGCATTTCACTGGTTTCCCCTCTGCACCCCTGTCTTTTTTTCCCCACCCATCTCCAACCTCACACAGATTCCTACACCCCCGGTCTGTCCTGCCGTCTGAGAACTCATACGGAATCCCCGCCCCCCAGTTTCCGGAGCTCATGCGGAGGACTTCGATATTCGACTCTAACATTGTTTTAGTCTGGAGTAGTCTGTTTTTATGTTTTGCTTCCCGGGAGCCACTCCTAGAAAACACATTGCTCTTCACTCACCACATCAGGACCAGAACAGAAAATCCCAGTGACCTTCATATCCGGCTAGCCCTGTACTTTAGAAAACCAAACTTTTGCGCACTTTGAACTGGGGGCCACTTACACTTTCCCCTTGTGATTCCCTGATAGTGTGTTTCAGAGCCTCCGTTTCTCTGCAGCACAGTCATCTGAGTTTTCTGCCCTCTTTTCCCTGACGCACTACTTGCCAAAGCTCCCCATACTGCAGCCTTGGGGATGACGCAGGGGCCAGGTAAAAGTGGTACCAGATCACAAATAGATACTGTTCCTTGACTCAACTGCCGTTGTCGGTGGTTTCTTCCTACTCCGCTGGCTCCCCAAGCGTATTCCGGTGGAGGTAACAATGCAGGCAACCAGTGTGGTCCTGTCAGCCGCACACCAGCACCACCAGCAGTCTTACATTGCCACACACACCTGCCTACTGTTGCCCCTTCCTCTCTTTCTCTCTTTCTTTCTTCTTTTCTTTCTTCCTTCTTTTCACCTCTGACTCAGCTGTTTTAGAGGAAACTCAGGTGCTTTGAAGAGGGTAGAGAATCTCTCATTACTTGACACCAGCCAGGGAGAAGGAAGGAGGGAGAGATGATAGAGGGGGAGAATAACTGGCCCATTGTCCTCAGCCTTCACCCCCTCCCTCACCCCCTCCCTGCATCCACCAATGGTAATTGTATTGAACTAATTACAGAGAGCCGTTCAACAGGTGTGGGAGCCTGCACCTGGGTAAGGATTCCTGCTGTGTGTGTGTGTGTGTATGTGTGTGTATGTGTGTGTGTGTCTGTATGTGTGTGCGTGTGTGTGTGTGTTTAAATGTGTGTAAATGTGTATTTTTTTGTGTTTGTGTGTAAGTTTGTGTGTGTGTTTGTGTGTGTGTGCGTGTGTGTGTGTGTGTGTGCTTGTGACATTTTGTCTGTGTCAGTGTTTGAGGTCATCATTACTGTGTGTGTGTGTGTGTCTGTGTGAGTGTGTGTGAGTGTGTGAGTGTGTGAGTGTGAGTGTGTGAGTGTGTGAGTGTGTGTGTGTGTGTGTGTGTTTGTGTGTGTGTGTGTGACACATTACTTAACCATATACTTCAGTGCTGTTGAGACATGGGTTATGTGCATGTATGAAGGAGCTAAAGGCACAATGTCACACTGTCAGCATGGCCCACTGCCAACCTCTAGGCTGCCTGTGTTTAGGACTACAGGCAACATCTGTATTGGATTACTGGAAACTTGAATTTAGCACACAAACACACAGGCTCACTCTCACTCACACACCGCATTGAATTTCAAATAAGGCTGATTACAAATACTTTATTGATGAACTGAACCACTGTGGGGGGCCTCTAGAAGTGAATCATAATCTATAATTGCTCTGTCTGTGACGTGTGTCTTGATGTCTGATTCGTGAGAAAGTTGGGTGGATAGGACCAGAACCAGACAACACTGATGATGTAAGCGAGGGTCTCTGAGGAGACTTATGTTTCTGCGCTTTTTACCGTAAAGGAATCCATCCAACTGTGCTGACCAGAAGCAAGCCAAGAATTGTGGCCCGGGATCAAAGCATTGGAGGAAATGCTGAATAACATGCACGTTTCTCGCGAAAAAGATGTAACCACTGTCAAAACAACGTACTTTACTGTTTTCCTAAGAGACACAGCTGTCTAGACAATGAACTAGCAAGCAGTGAGAGTTTCTGAATCCAGTTCCTCACACACACACATATACACGCAAACAGATGTTGCTCACTTCACTTGATGACATCATGTGCCTGCTTGTCCCCAAAAGCACGACTCACTAAGTAACTCATTAACTTCTGTGTAAAGCCCATGATGGCGCACCACTTCAATGACCTGGGGAATCCAAATGGCCCGGCGTACGTCGCAGCTGCCTCTGGGGTGGCTTAAGTCACCTGTCCTGACCTTTAACACAGCCTTCCCCTTGCCTATATGTGTGGTCGGCTGCCCTCTTTGAGTCACCGCTGTGCGCCAAATGCAGCCATTATTACAGGAAACCATGAGATTGTACCGTAGGCTCAAAGAGCAATATAATTGTATCCACTACTTATTTAGCTAAGCCTATCTGCAAACTCATTGTTTCAGGTCAGTGCCGAGCGAGTCTTGCATCGCCACCTTGTGGACCTTTCCTCCATCGCTTGGAAAGCGCTGGGGTCTGCCAAGACCCAGCGACTCCTTTGGGGGAAACTAGGATGGTCAGGGATCATGTCGAGACTGTACACATGTTTTGGGGGCAGGAATTCCTTCATTTTTATTAAAAACATGGAAATGAAAAACATGCATGTCAGTCAAGTAAAGTTGAAGACTAGCGGTAAAATAAACACGAGGTTGTTTTTAATATTAAAATAACCCATAATAAAATAAATTCTATGAAGCCATATCAATGACAATACATTGTCTCTGACATTGAAATATATGTGGAGCCAACATCACGTCACTTCCTGATGCTTCAGATGATTTCATCACATCGTATCTGTTAACACACTATGCAATTGTACTTTTATTTTCTGGATGTGTGATTCCTAAGTTGCCTTGAGATCTCCTTTTCGACTTAATGTAACTTCCCATAGTAAAATGACATATTTTGACTTGTTTAAAGCCGAGTCCTCTGATTGGCTGGGAGCTCATCTTGGTCAAGTCCCCACAAGAAGGTCCGGAGACGTGTCACTTCCTTCTGAAGCTCGGGGCTTGGGATTGGCTGGGAGAGATTCAGCCGGGGGGTCTCGTTGGGGAGGATGAGAGGCGGGTGGTCCAGGAAGCTCTCAAAGATATCTGGAATAGGTCAACAAGAGGTCAAGAGGTCAAATGTTTAAGAAAAGACGATTGATGATGTTCTTGGTTATGTTTATATGAATGTCTTGGTTTTCGTACCTCCACTCAGCTCTGTTCCAGGAGGAGGTGCCCAGGATGCTGGCGGAGCCCTGGCAGGTCCTAGCTTGTAGTGGGTGAGGAGGTGGTGCAGCTGGGACGGGCTCAACAAGGTGTGCTCCTCCAGCAGGCTGCTCCACGACGACTATCAGAGTCAAGACAAATACAGAACAACATAAAACATGGCCTCATCCTACTCCACGCAGATGAAGATGTCGCCATTTGATGAACTTCTTGCCCATCTATACATAACATAAGCGCATTACCTGGATGAGGCGGGTCTTGGGCACACACAGGAAGTTAACAGTGATTGACAGTTTCTTCAGGAATTCAGACGCAATGTCTCCTAAGCCTGCTCCTTGCAGCCAGTCCAGCACCAGATCTAGATTGGTGCGGATTTGGACCGCTCTGGACCAAGAAAACAGTCCGTCTGAAAAGATTAATGCAACAGAACAAATAAAGAAAATGTAATATTTGTGAAAATAAATGTACGAAGTTAGGGATATAGTATAGGTTGAGGTTAGTGTAGTGGTAATGGTGTTTGACCCCCAGCCATAGCCAGCGATACTGGGTTTGATGCCCAAGGTCCTAGGCTTTACCTGTAGGCATCCTTGGGCATCCTTATACCTCCTCCTTAAAGGGATAAGCCTAGATGTCTGCAAAGTGGTATTTGCCTGTCTTACCCAGATTATATTGATTTGCAGAGTTTCATTAGCCTAGCTCCTGCCTGGGAGGGGAATACACTTTGGGGTGTAATCTTTGAAAAAGATTCCCTCACATAAAGAGGAGCTAGGCTACCGTAACCCTGTAAGTCAATGAGGCGGGTAAAGGAAAGCAAACGCTAACCCAGCAAACTCCCCTTCTCGATTCACATTGATGTATCTGGAATTAAACAACTCTTCTGAATCGGGGTAAGAAAAGCAAACGGCAACTGACAGATATCTCGCTGTGTCCCTTTAATGACATGTATCTGACAACACTACTAGTCGCATTGGATAAAACCCTCTACTCAATGACCAAAGAGCATCACGAGTAATACCAGACAAAACCTCACCTCTCTCCAGCAGAGTGTTGAGGAGGGAGGTGTTGGTGAAGAAGAAGAGGTACCCGAACGTCTGAGAGGTGAGCGGGGGGGAGAGGCAGGCCTCGCGGGACAGCATGAGGGAGCATCGGTACACCTCCACCAGCCCTGCCACCGTGGGGGGCAGAGCGGACACATCGTCCACCTCGCCCTCACCTCCCACAGGCTCCCCTCCCTCGGCATCCCTCGCTCCATCCTTCTCCTTGTCCTTCTCCTCGGTGGAGAAGGGGTTGGTGTCCAGGAGAGCTGGGAGGAGCGAGTACAGGGTCTTTGCAGAGAGAGAAATGCACTAGAATGAGTCGAGGGAGAGATTGAGTACTGAGAAAGGATTGAGATCAGAATGATGAAAGGAAATACTAAATAGGGATGCTTTTTCTATTTGTTGTTGTTGTTTACTTTAGTGAGGTGGTACACACACTGCTGGAAGGTGTGCATGATGACATCATCAAGCTGCGCCAGGGCTTCTGAGCAGACGTCCATGTCCGCTGATAGAACCTGATCACCAGGTGCTTTGAGGATACAATGGTTTGGATAAATCAAGCTTGGTAATCCATTGGATAAAGGCCCATATTGTACGTTTTAATGTGCACTGTATTAGATTGTTGTTTTTATGAGGCTAAACGCCTTGCCAAATTAAAAGACAACAAACTCGTGATTGCAATGATTTTCTTTACCCTCAAATTCCCATTCTTTCTCCATGGTCTCTACTTTTACTTGGAAGAAGTTCAGAAGCTCGGTGGCATTGGACATCCAGAACATCAGAGGTCGTAGGTCAGAGGAGAGCTTCTGGACATTTGGGGCACAGAGCTCACTCTCTGGTTCTGTAGAGCTGGATACAACACAAGCCATATTACTTGTCAGCCATTAAATACTGTTGGAGAACACCAAGTTCCTGTTTTCTATTGTTATGTTAGCGAATAAACACTGTGAGGAAAAGCAACTGTGTTCGTTAACGTTTTTATGAGCCCACTCCACCTTCGTGGAGATTTCCCTTGCGCCATAACAGCAAAAACGACAAACATATCGTGAATCATTCAGCAGTAGGCGAACAAATCTCTAAACAGAGGAAATGTGACGTCCAACAGAAAATATCTTACTTTTGTGTGGGATGCTTATCCCCAAATTCCTTGATGTTATCCTGTGAAAAGAATTGGCGACAGAAGAGAGGAGAAAGAGTAAGGTCTCCATTTAGCGCTGGGGTGGATGAAGGGGAATGGGGGGGGGGGGGGGGGGTGGTAAAGTCTGGTCTCACAGCCAACAACAATTACAGCACATTTTCCAGCAGAAGGGAAGTGACTTCAGATCATCCATGTTGCCGTCTACAACCTAACCAGCCACAGTGGAGTAGTGCATATATCCTGTCTGTCTGTCTCCCCGTTTGACCGGGGTTATTACGCTCGTCTGTACATCTGTATGCTCAAAATACTACTGTATTTTCCTAATCAAATCTAATCTGAACGGTTGGGAGGTTGGTTATTGCAGTTGTGATGAAGGAGGGGATGTATGAATAAATGGTACTCGACTTCCATCCACATGTGCTAATGTGTTGTACTTAGGGCGTAATGTTTAAATATTATTAACACGACCATAATCCTCTTGGGCTCGAAGAAGCCTAAACGAAAGAGGCCTGTCCGATTTATTTTTATGTTTTCCTGTATTATAAATGAGATTTTGATTTGAGTTCCTAGCACATAACAATAAGGGCTATGTTATGACAACTCAAATATGGATAGAGTGGCTTACACAGAGGGATGTTGTTGCACCGTTGCCAATGCTGTGATATGATCACTCACCCAGACGATTCCTTTGATCAGATTGGCCGCCTTGAGAAGTATTTGAGGTGTGAGGGCGGGATCGAGGTGCTTGGAGGCATGATCGATCATGATGGACAGGAGGTAGGCCGGGGCTAGGGGCCCCCCTCCTGAGTCAGGGGAAGAGTTCTTTGAGATAATCTCCTACGAGGGAAAGTGAACACACAAACATTAATTGAGGTCCCATTTCTGTGGGGATTGTTTCCTGGTCAGTCTGTTTGAGAAGACAGTCGTCTTCCCTTTTTCTCTACCTGTAGCAGGCTATCGGCGTGGCGGGGGTGGAACTTCAACAGGGCCTCGGGTGACCCCAGGTAGGTCCTCAGCGCTTCCTGCCGGTCCACCAACCCGGAGGGGCAGCAGGTGGAGGGGCCACCCTCCGCATGCCAGGGCAGGGCCAGCGCCAGCGGTGGAGCGGGGGTCACGCGGGGGTCTCGATAGAGGAAGATAAAGTGGCCCCCCAGACCCACCACGTCCCCTGGCTTCAGGGCGGCCTCGCGGTACAGGGCCAAGCCGTTGTGTGTGACGGCCCCTCCTCTAAAAGGCCTAATCAGAGCTATGGATAGAGCAGGTAGAACGTCCGGTGTGAGGAACCCAGCAGCATGAGTTTATGGCCATGTCAAGTGTACTATATTTGTATTGCACTTCATCACAGTTACTGTTTCAAAGGGCATCACAGGCCACACTTTATGAAACCCCAAGCCAGAAGGCTTGGGGTTAGGAGGGAGGGCAAGAAAAACTCCCTAATTTCAAGGGAGGAAACCTTGAGAAGGAACGCTTCCTCAGTATAATGTTTACTGTGAGCATACAGAGGGGTACGCACCTTGTCCAGGAGGGGTCCCAGGAACAGCGGAGTCCCTCCTTACTAGTAGGTGTCTGGCGAGGACGTCTGGCGCTGAGAGAAAGGTGTCAACCTTCAGCGGCCTTTTGCCCTTCCTTTCCCTCTCTCTGTCCTTCTCTCTCTCCTTCAACGTGGGCTTTCTCCCAAACACATGGGTGTGTCCCGCCATAATATACAAAACAAAGTCCTGTGCAAAACCAAAACAAAATGCGAAAAGCGAGAGATAGAGAGCACAACGAGGGAGCACAACAGAGAGATAGAGATAGAGAGAGAGTGGGAGAGATAGAGAGAGGGATAGAGAGAGTCCGGGAGGTCTGTTATCCTTTAAGTGTTTTGGTTTATGTATCACACATCACATCACTGAAGACAGACACTATTCAGATGTTGAACTGAATTCAGATAAGAATATGAAGTGTGTCCCAGGTCGCTACAATGGCCACCTGTGTGAGTCATTCAGAGCAATGGAGTGGCTTACACAGAGGGGGCTTGTTGCGCTATTGTCCCTGCTGTGAGGTTGTTTGGTGCTACTGAGTTTGTTTTGAATGGGACAGGCTTGTAGAGGGAATGGAAATTACTGATGGTATGTGGCGATTAGTAGGGACATGCAGGCATGATATCATCGACGATGACATCCATCCCTGTGCATGTTGATATCCTAAGCGTTGTTAGTGTTTGTGTGTAATCTCCACGCATCCACTCCATCTGAATGACACAGCTGAGGGGGGAGGGGATGGGGGAGATTGTGTCTTGCCTTGCTCTGATCGTAACCTTGCAGCAGCAGGAAATAGGGCCTGTCGGTGGGCGGGAGGATCAAGCTCTGTGACATCACTTCCAGGTCACAGCTGGAGTAGTCCTTGTCTTCTTCCTGCGGCTGGTTTGTCCACGCAGCCCTACTTGCGACCTTTGACCCCCTCGTCTAGAAAAGCGTGCATGAAGATGTGTTGTTGGAAATGCCCCCCAAAAGAACAAAAATATTGAACTAATTTGAACTTTGTAAACCTCCCCCGAACCCCGCTCACCTCTCCAGACTGTGGGACCATCATGCTCATGGTGTTTTTCCTGTCTTCTGTCCCACTGTTGCTATGGGCGTTAGTGGCGAGTCGCGGGTCGTTTGGGACATGGTTGCCTTGGCGACGGCGCAGGCTGAGGTTCATGTCGCTGATGCTCCGCCTGAGCTCGGAGTTTCTCGAGCGATGACCTCGCTCTCCCTCCTCTGCCCCTCCTCCCGAGGACATTCTGCTCCGCCTCCAGCGCACACCTGTTGACCCCAACATGCACACATAAACACACGCACACACACACACGCAGGCACACACACATACCCACACACAGGAATGCACGCACACATGCACCCATGCACACACACACACATACATACACACACACACATACGAACACACACACGCACACACACACACACAGGCACACACACACACACACATACACACATGCAGACACCCACGCACGCACACACACACACACACACACACACACACACACACACTGTTACCATCACATGTTGATGATCGTAAAGACTTACATGACCTACGTATATTTTCCTATTTGTACCTTGGCAGTTCTCTCCCTCCCTCTCTCGCTCCTTTTCCCTTTCCTTCTCCTCTCTCTCATAATCTTCCTTTCTTTGCATTTCAAAACGCCGCTCAAACCCGTCCTTGGGCCGCCACATGTCCACCAACAACAAGGGACATTCCCAGGAAGCCACGCCCCTCCTGCACTCTGTCTCCCATTGGACGGTCCCATCTGGCCTTTGGATGGGCTTTCCAATGACATCACACAGCAGGAAGTCCTCTGGGCTGTATTTCTGTAGGACTGGAAGGTAATGGAGGAAGTTGGGGAGGGGGTGTCATTCTTTTTCCATAACACTGCTGTTGTTTATATGACATCATTCATATTTGCTTTTTGGACAAACTCTTCCCTGTTTTGGATTAAAGGCAAGGGTAAAAAAAGAAAAAAAGAACAAGAAAATAAATATCCCCACCTCCCCTCCCTTCTTGCACACCTGCGTCCTCCGTCTCCTCCCGCTCCCTCTCCGTGTAGCGGGTGATGACCTGGGCGATGAGCTGCCGCGCCGTGGAGTGCACGTTGGCGAGCAGGGAGCGATAGTTGGCCCCGCTGGATAAAGCGTCCCCGTAGATCTTGACCAGGCCCGGGGCGGTGGAGGAGGCCGGGGGTAAGTAATGGTGTGATGAGGGGGCGGCGGAGTGCGCCCACAGCTCCCGCTCCCTTTCCCCCACCGCGCGATCCCGGTCGCTGTTGGAGCGCCCTCGCAGGAAGAGATGCGAGAGGCGCTTGGCCCGGGACTGAGGCCCGGCCGGCCGGGGTCGCAGGAAGGCCGGGGAGGGAGACGGGGACGGGGCGGGGGAAGCCAGCGAGGGGGTGGAGGCCGAGAGGGAAGAGGAAGGGGCTGTCGGGCCCTCGTGCAGGGAGGCCGCGTCGGAGCTAGTGGTTGACCTGGGAATAATAGGGCAAGGGAAGACGGATGGAGCAGAGAGGAAGTGGAAAGGAAAGGACTGGTCAGCTGTACATTATGACAGACTGAAGGTAGACAAGCAATGTTGCCTAAAATAACACACAGGCCAAGGCTCCAGGGCTCAGTAAACACCATGACAGCTTAATGAACTAATAATGACACCCGTTTTCAAAAGGTTTAACTTAGAACATAACCAAGAGTCCCCTACGAGAAACCAACAAAGGTGAACCAGCAGACAGGAAGTAGCACAGGATAAAAGCGACATTTAATAGAGCTTCAGCCTCACTTGACAGAGACTGCACTGGGCCAGCGGCCACCGAGCTTGGCAAAATGTTTCCTGGGAGAGTGGATCCACAGGCCTACTGGGAAATTGAGTTTTCTGAAGCGAGGACTGCCCGACTCCTCCATCTGACGGTGGGGAAGAAGAGAAGGTTTATGGTGGGAGAGGGGAAAGGATATTCGAACCCTTAAGGAATGATATTGTTCAGCCAAATAATTGGCCTATTTCCTTTCATCTTTCCCCACCTTGTCGTGAGGAATGTGTCTGAGAAATGTTACGGAGGACTAACCAGACAATGGGATGATATCATCAACAAGAAATACCAACAATGCAGTGGGCTGTTCACATGTTGCATAGAAACAAAGTAGAGAGACCAAGCATTAGTACAGCTCCTAAAAATGTAGGTGTGTACATGTGTGTGTGTGTGTGTGTGTGTGTGTGTGTGTGTGTGTGTGTGTGTGTGTGTGTGTGTGTGTGTGTGTGTGTGTGTGTGTGTGTGTGTGTGTGTGTGTGTGTGTGTGTGTGTGTGTGTGTGTGCAATTTTTCATTGCTCAAACAGGAAGCATCTTTTGTTGGACGCAGGTTGAAAAGGGAAATGCCCACTCTAAAGGTCACTGGCTCTCTGACTGTGTGAATTACCATCAGATTTCAGGATTTGGGGACTTTGGATAGTCTTCAACAGGTGAAGCACTCTATTGTGGAGGAAACAATAGTACCGCTCAGGAAAATGATCTCCTTGAATTTGAACATCATCCTAACAGAACTAAATACATTGTCATTTATAAAAAGTAAAGCCAAAAAATGAACATTTTGTTTCCCTCTTTCTTTTCATGCTGTAAGTTCTTCCCTTCTATCTCTCTTTTGTTCAGTTGTTTCTTTCTTCCTATCTTGTTATTTTGCCCACAGGAAAAAAAACAGGATGTGCTGATTGATTCAGATTCCTACAAGACCAAATCCAAAAAACGTGTACAAAAACAAAAATATATTTAAATTAAATGTTAACACTTACCTACATCCAGTGCTGATCCCTCTATTGTTTCAATTAAATCCTTCAAGGTAGACCTTCTCCTTGCATGAATGTAAATATGCAACCGATCGCAGCTCAATTCTTTTGGATTTTTGTGTTCCCGCCAAACAAAAACTCCATTTTTCGACTTTGTCGAAGATCTACCCAACCTTGACTAATTTACAAATGCCTGTTACTTTGTTCCGTTGTAGATCTAGGTTACCTCGATATTTCTGTTTTCTTTTATCTGAACATAAAAAAGGCTGCCTCTCACTCCGGGGCTCAGCTTCACTGGGTCTATAGATAGAGAAACAGGCCCATTGTTCTGAGTGACAGAATTTCCTTCCTTCACATTGGACAACACCTATATCCTGAGTGAAAGAGAGAGAAGGTTTGGTACGGACTAGGAGAAGAGGAAATCGACAGCCGTATTCAGATCCTCAAGGCCTTGTTGGATATATTGTAGGAACTATACTTAGATAAATAGATTATTTGATTATTATATTTATCTATTATACTATCTATATATTTATATAAATATAGTTACATTTATATCTATCTGTGCTCAAATCTGTGTGTCTGCCCATTTTCTAAAGTTTAGAAGTTTACAAATCTGTGATTGGTATAAGGGCAAACTAGGATATACCCTCAGCATGCGTATATAGTTTCCACAGAGCATCGGAGAGCATTCAGTGGTCTCTGAAGGTTTGAAACTGTTTGAGTTTGAGGGGTTTTGCTGATAAGAGGAAGAAGGAAACTGTGACAAAGGATGTTAGGGGAGAAACATGTGTGACCTTTGACCTGTTCTATTACAGGAAAATAGAGTAAGAAAGACTAAATAACAAAATGGATGCATTCAGCAACAGAAAGATTTAAATACTCATTGATTAGGATAGTCTTCAACAGGATCATACAAGAAAACCATCTCCATAGCTTTAACCTTGGATAACAAAATATGCACGGATTATACAGAATGCCCTGTAAGGAGCCTATAACTTAAAATCTACAGCTTTCATTCGGACGTAATGAGCAATCAAGAAAAGAAGCTGGGCTACATTGGGAACATTCATATGCCTCATATAGGCACTAGTTGTTCTGTTTACTTTCAGCATGTTAATGAGCACATTCCCCATCCATGTTGAATCTACTATTCCATTAGGTAATCCAATGCAGTTTAGGTATATTCATCCTATAGGGATTGCACATCCTAACCTCACAACGCAATGGCCATACTTGTTGGAAGCATAGGAGCCTTGGAATAGTAGATATTGTGTTAGTAGTAATTATTTTTTGGTCACTGATTAGTCATTCATCGTGACATTGTTCTGTTTGAAACTGCCACAGCGTTTCTCATGCAAGACATGGCAAACCAAGTTTTCATATTTACATCTATTTATGTTGATTTAGGATTTTACATTAGTACAACTCTCTTGAGTTCTCTAAATATGGCGAGTATTGCCAACAAAGAAATCCATGATGCATTCTGATGTACAAGCCCTATCGGCACTAGTTGTTTGGTTGGCTTTCAGCATGCGGATGAGCACATTCCCCATCCATGTTGAAATTACATCATGTATCCCATTAGGAAATCCAATGCAGTTTAGGTATATTCATCCTATTAACAAATTATTGGAAATAACTGACATTGTAAATGTGTGAATGTTGCCGGCCCTTGTAGTTTCAATTACTTTCTTACATGCTACAACGATTGACCAGAAAAAGAAAAATAATACTACTTATTAGTAGAGAGATTAATCTAAAAACGAATCGAATAAACACGTTATGCATAACCATTGCATGCATGGGCATATCAGAATCAATGTAACAAATCCTGCTTTATTGCGCTGCTTTTCACGTCACATCCTCCAATATCCCAGAGTTCAATGCGCGTGTGAGTGGAAGAACCGGAAGTCCCCTGTTCACGAAAGGACATACAAGCTACCAAGGTTGTCGCGTTGTCTTTGCTTTTAAACGATCATATTATAGTATTAATTAAACATGTTGAAGGAATCTAATGGTTTTGCAGTATATGGATTTAGTTATGTTAGTTTGACATGATACTGACCTTACTTTCTCCTACGGGCTAAGGCTAACTGCTGACCAAGCTATTGGACTATGCTAAATTCTGTCTAAACTGCATGCCAAACGAAATACATCAACACAAACCAGTACTATATTTTTCACATCGTATTAGGCTAACGATACATTGGGAAGAGCAAATACTGTATTTTTGATTTAGGCAGATTTTTCATTTATTATATCCTGCTAAACGTTGCTAATGGTTGGGCTGAATATAGACGCTGAACACAATGTTATGCACTTTGACTTACAAGAACGCATCTGAACGCAACGAGTTATTTTAACCTTTGACTTTGCATTGATTAGAGTTGACCAAGATGGCAGAGATGGAAGAAAAGATCAAGAACTACAGAACGGCTCCATTTGATGCCCGATTCCCCAACACCAACCAGACACGCAACTGCTTCCAGAATTACTTAGGTAAATACCGTGTTACTAAAACATGCATACGACTGGTGAACATGAAGAGTGGGTGGAGATCATTCGCTAACTGGCTGATACTATTACAATGAGACCTGTGACAACTACGATAAACGCAATCCATAGGCCTATATTAAGAGTTGTAATCAGCACATGGGTTGATATTCACACATAGTATATTTTTAGATGCCTAGCCGTAGCCACATCCAATCACGTCCCTAAAAGATCACAATTACTTCACAATTACTTGTGAAGACAAATATCTTTATAAACAGAAAATTGGTAACATGTTTATGAATTTTGAAGTGCCCTTAGGGACATGACACGTATGGGTGACCTGGGCCAATCAGTCATATATTTGAAAATGGAATGAATTCAAAAACCTGCCTTTACAATTTTCCATTAATCAAAATGTGTTTGTGATGCAAAGGGTCTAGTTGTAAACTCATGTCTCATAGTCCACCGCTAACCTCCTGTGCTGGCCACCTTGGTGGCATGGTGTCCAAGAGATAAAATGTAGAATGTGGGTGGTGTAGGAAACTGCAGCTCTGCTTAATTCATGCTCCACAAACATTGCCACTAAGTAGTGGTAGTGAACATGTTCTGTTTAGCCATACAATAATGAGCAAAAAGTGTCTACAGGCATACAGTGCTGCATAATCATTGTTTACACATTATGGATCACACATACTTTCAAGATAGTCCTATTCTGAATCTCAACACTGCAATTGTTCATAGTAATCACCATATCAAATGTATCTGAAAAATATAGAATAAATTGCTTCGCTTTAGCATTTAGTGGCCTTTGCTATCATTACAAAGTTGCAATCAAGAAGCCATTTTTCAGTGTTTTGTGTCATTGTCTCCAGACTTCCACCGGTGCAACAAGGCGCTGACTGAGAAAGGCCAGGATGTGTCTCCTTGTCAGTGGTACCAAAGGGTCTACAAGAGCCTCTGCCCCATGAGCTGGGTAAACATACATGTGTAGTCAGATTAGTGCCTCAAGATTAATTTAAAAAGATTCATGAACTAAAAATGACCTTAAACATGCTGATTTTTTGTTGCCAATAACACATTGTTGTATTGGTATCAAATCATTATAATTTAGTATCTCAATTATGTTGATCACCAACGTGTGAAGTTGCCATAGGTAACATTTCAACTAGTTTCTTAGCTTTAAATAACCTTGACATATCTGGAGTCAATGCTGATTGATAGGGATTTAAATAATGTTATCAATAAAATCCCATCCTATATTTGCTATATTGTACAATTTAAAATTGCTTGCCAGCCTGTACCTCTTTGTTGACAAGAATCTTACTAAAGACACTCCCAAAACCCCTCCCACTTATGCCACTCAGCCAGCCGAGCTACACTAGTTCACGTCACACAGTGGCACATCCAGCTAGAACAGACACAACACTGTTTTAAAAAAAAATCTTTTTTTTTATTCTAAAAGTCTCCTGCCTACTAACTGGGAGGGGCTTAATACAGGGGCTTAAAAGTTGGGACTTTAACTGACTTGGTAAATGTCTCCTTCAGGTTGGCAAATGGGATGAGCAGATAGAGGCAGGAAGTTTCCCTGGAAGGATCTGAAATGTCCCGCAGACTCTCGACTTTGATCATCCACTTCAAGACTTTCTGTTCCTTGGAGATGTACCTCTGTAGCGTGACTAAGTACAATACATAATTTACATTGATGTTGCTTTGTTGACATTTATATATAAACTAAAACACGCACAAGTTTTTATCCTGTTCAATAAAGTCTGGAGTTTTCCCCCAACTTTCAACTTTGAACTGTTTTTGTATACATTGTTGTACTTTTGTTTTTTTACCATAAACTGTTATACTTCAATCTGTCCACAGGGAGGCAGTGTTTACAGGCAATTTTAACTGGCATACTGCCATTGGAATAGTTACATTGTTAAACGAGATGTGGCGTAGTTGATGCATTACTTTCAATATAATGTATTGGTTATATTATGGTAGAACCATATGGATATTTTGGATTGCTGAAAGTAATAGATCCTGGCATGTAGTCGTGCCATAAACCTTGCTCTAATACAAAACCACATTTGCATGGTGAAAATGTGACTGTAAAACATTACTTTGTTTTTCCAAGTAAAAAATGTTAAGCCACATATTTGTAGTTGTCAGGCCTGTTGCGTTACTTTATTCATTAGGCTTGTCTTGGGTAGGCTGCACTGCCCGCTGTAAAGGAACACATGTTAAATGTCACAATGTTGTCGTTATGGCCTCGTGTAAGTAGATTGCAGTAGTGATACAAACGTTTCTCCTATTATGGACAATGGGAAGAGTATCAGATCCCCAGTCACGGCACTATCAGAAACCAAGTAGAGCTAAGAATTGAATCGGTCCATTTTATATTTGTCATTCATTGGACCTGAACATATGCCTGTTGCGTGCTGAAACTATCCACACAAAAGAAGTGGGCCATGTTTGTGCATGTGCATACATGCCTTGTAATCTCATTGGCTGGCTGTCAAATAAGCATAGGTGGCAGCGGTGGTAGGAAGTCTCTCGGCATCTCTGCGGATGTTGCCATATTTAGTTGGATTTGCAACGGGGCCCAGCCGAACGCAATGTCATGATAGGATGTGTTACGTCTCATACGTAGCATACCACACATGCCATTTCAAACGGTTTCCTCCAAATTTTGCGATTTTTATTAATTTAAATAAGCATACAATATATTGTTAATTACTTGTAATGGTGGAAGCTTTGGTCTACCGCTTAATGAGTCATATTTCAGTCGAACAAGGAAAGGAAGTTGAGGTTCTGGTCCACGGTGTGTTCGTGCTGTCTGGCAGCAAGGTCAGTAGATCCTTGATAGAGAACGTAGGAGATCCACTTCAAGACTTTCTGATCCTTGGAGATGTACCTCTGTAGCGTGACTAAGTACATAATTGACATTGATGTTGACATTTATACATAAACTGAAACACGCACAAGTTTTTATCCTGTTCAATAAAGTTTGGCGTTTTCCCCCCAACGTTCAACTTTGCACTTTTTGTATACATTGTTGTACTTTCTGTCTTTCTTTTTACCATAAACGGTTATACTTCACTCTGTCCACAGGGAGGCAGTGTTTATAGGCCACTTTAACTTGCATACTGCCGTTGGAATAGTTATATTGTTAAACGGGTGGTGGCGTAGTTACATTACATTATACATTGCTTTCAATATAATGTATTGGTTCTATTATGGTAGAACCATGTGGTTATTTTGGACTGCTGAAAGTGATAGATCCTGGCATGTAGTCGAGCCATAAACCTTGCTCTAAAACCAAATCACAACATTTGCATGGTGGATATGTGAGTCATCCGAGGCACTTAGCCGTCGAACATTTATTTATGTTTTTTCAAGTAAACAAATGTTAAGCCACGTATTTGTAGTTGTCAGGCCTGTTGCGTTACTTCTTTATTAATTAGGCCTGTCTTGGGTAGGCTGCACTGCCCGCTGTAAATGAACACATGTCACAATGTTGTCGTTACGGCCTCGTGTGAGTAGATTGCAGTAGTGATACAAACGTTTCTCCTATTATGGACAATGGGAAGAGTATCAGATCCCCAGTCACGGCACTATCAGAAACCAAGGAGCACTAAGAATTAAATCGGTCTCTTTAATTTGTCAGTGGACCTAAACGTATGCCTGTTGCGTGCTGAAACTATCAAATAAAAAATGGGCCATGGTTGTGCATGTGCATACATGCCTTGTAATCTGGTTGGCTGGCTGTGAGTGGTAGGATGTCTCTGCGGATGTTGCCATATTTAGTTGCATTTGCAACGGGGCCCAGCCAAACCGAATGTCACGATAAGATGGATGTCTTACGTCTCATACATAGGACCACACATGTCATTTCAAACTGTTTCCTCCAAATTTCGCGAATTTTATGAATTTGAAAAAGCCTACAATAGATTGCTAATTTCTTTTAATGGTGGGATGAGGTGGAAGCTGTGGTCATAATGCTGCGGCCGCTTAATGCGTCATGTTTCCGTGGAACAAGGAAAGGGAGTTTAGTTTCTGGTAAACGGTGTGTTCGTGCTGTCTGGCAGCAAGGCCAGTAGATCCTTGATAGAAAACGTAGGGTTATATATGTATTTTCATTGTGTTTGGCGGCTACCTTTTTTTTTTTTTTTGGAAAGCTGAAGCAAAATGGAAAGCTGAAGCAAAATGGAAAGCTGAGGCAAAATGTTGTGAAGTAGGCTACTGCATTAAAGGGCCTTCATTTGGTAGCCTTATGTCTTATGTCACAATTTCCGTTGTGGTTGGCTACCTGTTGGTACCCGATTTATTTAAAGGTCCAGTGTGTAAAATGTTGTAGCATCTAGCTCTGAGGTTGCAGATTGCAACCCTCTCACTTCTCTATTTCCAATGGCTATGGTGGCCTGTGTAGTCTAGGTGCCTCCAAAATGCCATCGTCAACGACAGCATCGTGCAGCCAAGTGTCATGCAACATTCATTTTAATTGTACCAAGGTCGATTTTTGACACCTTTAGCTTGCGAATAAATATGTTTAACAAATCACAATCGTGTATCTTTGTCAAAATCACGATGGACACTAGATGTTTCAACACAGTCCTATTACTGCATATACATTCATAGACCTTTAATTATCGCTATCTGTTATATGTATTGGTTATTCATCTCGATAGCAGTGGGTGCTACAAGCCAATGTTTACTTGCACTCCGTTACGTGAATATAGTTAGCTTTTTGATACCAACGGTTTGCAGTTGTATTGCAACAATTTCGTTATAGACACCAACTTTCTCCAAAAGAGTGATACCCTTTTGAACAGGGAAACTCCTTCTGTGGAGCTCCATCTTGCCAGCAGTTGATGTTGGTGGCACAACCCAGAGAAGGTTTAGCTTTTCTTTTTTATTTAATTAAAAACACGTTCTTTCTAGAGCCGTTTGTCGGTCTGGGCTACTGTAGAAACATGGCGGTGCAACATGGCAGCCCCTGAGATGACCCACTCCCAATGTAGACATAAAGGGTTTATTCTTTCGAATGGCATCATATGTCCAGTTTACTATCACGTAGCCATGTCAGCGTTGCCAGGTCCAGTTCGAAGAGGCCAGCTTCAGATGGTACCCTGTGGAAGTCGCATCGATTGATGATGTGGTCCGCTGTTTGCTCAGGTTCCCCACATTCGCAGGCAGCACTGTCAGAGAGACCCCATTTTCTCATGGAGGACTTGAAGCGCCCCACGCCTGTTTGCAGCCGATTTAGTGTAGTCCATTGTCGGCGTGGCAGTTCTTCACCCTTGACTCCTCCACCAGGGTCCCAGATGTGGCGGTGGAGTCGCGTGGGCTCAGCAATCTCCCACTCTGCCGTCCAGGACGAGGCGAGCCATGCCCTTCTTGACTGTCCCTCTGGAGATGCTTGCAATAACCTCTGTGCTGCCAGGTTGTAGGGCTGACATGAGACCAGTCTGCTAGGGGGTGCTACTGTGATTGTTGTCTGGTGCAGCAGGTGCTCTTTATGCGTCTTGGCCTTTCTTGCCAGGGCGTAGGTGGCAGCTTCCCTTCTGATGGCGGCAGGGGCGATCCCGGCTAGGACAGGGAGCTGGCTGACCAGCGTGGACTTTAGGCAGCCTGTCACAGTATGGTGCACGTTGTTTATTGCCACATCCACCTTCTTTGCATGTGGACTCCGTCCCCAGACCGGTGCGCAGTACTCTGCTGCAGAGAAGACCAGGGCCTGGGATGCTATCCGTAGCATCGGCTCCCCATGTTGTACCAGTGAGTAGACGGATGAGCGCTGCCCATTGTGTTACCTTGGCCTTGACTTCTTCTAGGTGTTGTTTGAAGCCGTACTTCATTGACTCAATAACTGGAAGGTCGTGGATGTAGATGTTAAATAGCATCGGTGCAAGGACTGACCCCTGCTGCACACAGTTCTTTATTCTTATTCTTTATTCGTATTATTATTTATGCTGACCATCACTGGTCTTGAGGATGAAGCTGCGGTTCGCCAGAAGCTCCATGATGAAACACACCATGTGCTTGTCAGGGATCATCTGCAGCAGCTTCAGGTGGAGACCACGATGCCACACTGTGTTGTAGGCGGCAGTTAGGTCCAGGAGCACCACTCCAGCTTTCTCGTTGGCTTGGAAGCTGTCCTCAATGTCTTGGGCGAGTAGTGCAACCTGGTCTACCGTTGATTTTCCTTGGCGGAAGCCTGCTTGCTCCTTGGGCAGCTGTGGATCCACCACCGGATTGATCCTGCTATGGATGAGCCTTTCCATGATCTTGAATGGTATGCAGAGGAGCGAGATTGGTCTGTATGACTTCTGGTCCTTCGGCTAATTCTGAGGGAACAAAAACACAACGATTCTAATTTTCATGGGATTATACGCAAATTAAGACATACTTATGAATATTATAATCCAATTCTGGCAAGTCCGTTCCACTAGATGCCACTACATTCTACACATTACGCATTTAACCCAACTGCTAACCTTTTCCTGTTACCAGTGATGTAAATTAATTGATTCTATGCTTTATTTAGACCACATAATATTCAAGCTAACATCAGTACCTCATTGGACCACATATTTGTAGTGCTAACACCAGTCCTGATATAGCTTCTTCTTCTACACATAGAGTGGTTGACAACACCATATACCGTTTTATGGGTTAAAGAAAAGTCAGACCCTACAAGCATGGCCGCCTTGCCATTCCGCCCAGGCCAAGACAGACTGAAGATTGACCTGGATAAATTAGAACCTGTAGGTGTGGCTTATTTACCATTCTGCCCATGTCCAATATAAACTGGATTTTTACCTGTATTATATAGATGCTTCATGAACCACCTCCAGATGACAAGCTCGTTTACCTTGTATCTCTGAATAAACCACTTGTTGAACATTTACCACTCTCCGAGTCATATCTAGCCTGAAACAACGATACCACAAAGGATTAAATATACGTTTCATCACCAGCTATGGATCGTGCAGTTGTATTGAAGATGAACATCATTGAATGATCCCCCATTTTGTCTTGGGTTTCGGCAGGGAGCTTGTTTTTATTAAAAAGGCGACTTTTAAGTCAACTTTTTAAACATAGCCTACAGCAGAAATGTGTATATTCTTCAAAGTACCAATAATAAAATAAATCTGCAAATAATAAATACAAAAACACGTTCAATTGCAGACAAGGATTTAGGTAAACTATGAGGATTTTAAATAGTTGGTCATGGACCAGTAACTCTCTCATTTGTTCGCCACCCACTGAGCCAGTCTTATGATTTCTCCATGACCGGGCTTTGTTTCTGAGCTCCGTGCCCATTGCCCTTTGTTCTCGTGCCCCCGGTGGGTAGCACGATAGGCCGGCAGCCCTTCACAGAGACCCCTTTCACAAGAATTGTACTTCACGCTCCAACGAGCACGCCCACTTTAAATCGTGCGTGTATAAATGTGCACTACTGATAGCCTACAGACGTTACGAAAAGCACATCATCATTTCAAAACAAAACTGTTGGAATGCCCCTTTACGCACAGGAAGCGCGCATTCCAAAAAACTATGACTAACTACTCGGTGTGTCGTCAGTGCACGAAGACGTGCAGATAGACTTGTGCCAAGCACTATTTAACCAGGTCATCAACGGAGCAGTCTAGTCAACCAGTAGTAAGAGATTTGGACAAGCCATAGTAACTGGATTCATATAATTTCAAGAGGCTGGCTCCGATCTTGCGGTAAATAAACATTTACTTTAATTCATAAAATATATGAATATAGACACATTTAGGGAATTGTTGGGGGGGGGGGGGGGGGGTGTATTTATTTGATATCTTGACTCAGAAACGGTATTTCCATTATTACATTGTTACATTTTCACAGTAACTCACAAGTGTGTTAAATCTAGGCTAAAACTTAGACGCATGTGTATGGTTTTTGGAGTGTTGAACCGACTGAAAAACAACGACAAATGACGATTCAAGTAGTGTAAGTCTGATCAGGCGTTAGGGTACTGTTAAACATACATTAACACATTTCTCTGTGTTTGCTTATTTACAGGTTTTGTGAGCACACTGTTTGAACACAGTCAGGTCTTGGCTTACATCTTCAGGTGTTACAGTTAAGAATTCAGCACGAGACCAGACATGGAGCGAATGCATGATGACAAGGTAAATAGTTAGTAACAGTAATAATTAGAGTCATCCTCGTAATAAATGTCTTGTTCTCAAATACAACAGTTGCATATACCTTACTCTGCAGGACATTTGAATATAGTGTTTTCAATTACAGAAGTCTTGTAGTTAGACCCTAGAGATGTTTCTCATATTCATGGTGTTTCCTGAGGAACACCCCACACATTTCTGTGTGTGTATTGTCTTATTATTTTGCTTTGGCAGCTTCTGAAGAATAATAATAGTTTTTTTTCATCTCCCGCCGTTATGCTCTGTATAACTTGGTACTTTTCCTCTCTGGCATGAGATAGCACGCTGGTGTTGTCAGGATAACTTTTCAGGCCATGATCGTGAGGGCGTGTGATGTAGAGAAAGGACATAGCGTGTCTAAACTTGACCATGTTTGACTATGTTTATGTTTATTGTGAGTAGAGATGAAGAAGGAGGGGGTAACTCAGTGAGATTTGGCAAAGAGGCACGAGGCTTAACCAGGTCTGGATATTATGAGCTGCAATTAATAGCCTTGAGGTGAGAACACAGAACGCAGTGTAGTAGAGGTTTGAAGGATAAGCATTGTGCAACTACAGCTCAATTTAAACATGCATCACTAGCTGTTGAGGAGTGTATGTCACATTGTGGTTTGTCTTATGAAATAGCAGGTTTCGTGCACTGGAGAGTTGATCTTTCAGTCTGTGTGGTAATTGGCAAGCTCATTTCCACAGGCTTAACCCTAACCCTAACCCTAACCTAGCAAAGAGTGAGGCAGAGAAAATAGTTTGCTGTGTTAAACCTGCACAACCTCACTTTTTCACTGCAACCATGACTTCTATTCAAAGTTTTTTTTTTCAAAGTGTCTGACAAATACAATCTACACATCCACATTTCAATCAAGCCAGTTCATGTTTCTCTCTAAATGTATTTAGTCTGTGGATAAAAAGACAGACATTTTGAAAAGCAATGGCTGCAGTAAATAGTTACATATTTAGGTTTAGGTCTGCAATGACATCTACCTACTGTTTACTATTTCATTTTAGTCATTTTAGTTTTTTAATGCGCTTTTATCCTAAATAACTGACAGTGAATTCAGATACATGTCATTCATGAGCAGGCAGGGATTTGAACTCAGGGGGCCCAATATCTGTTTGTAATTCAGTGATTTTGTGTTTAATATGGTTACATCAACACAACAAAGAACTCACCCCCCCAAACTCCTCCCTTATGCCTTGCTTCACACTCCTGTTGCATCAGTAGTGATTATCATGTGATTATCAGTAGTGATTATGATGTGTTTAACAAACAGGCCATGCTCTATTATTCTATGCGGCCAAGGCCAGCGTGTTCTTCTGAGAGACGTACCGCATCTTACAACTATCTCTCTGTGTCACCATTAGGAAGCACATGCTCTCTTATCAGCTGCCCAATGTGGTCAGGCCAGTCTAATCCAGTAGCACCTCTACTGGCGTTGTGTTGAGCACCCTCTATTGCTGCTACTGGTTTTGACCTAGTTACCGAGTTCTATAACTCCAAGGCTTTCATTTTCAAAATATTTCTGAAATCATTATTTTCTGTGGATGCTTTGATGAAGCAGGTACGCATCTAAAATTAAAATAGCAGACTAAATTAGTGTGGTAGAGGGAACATGGAGTGCAGTAAGATGGGGAGGCTGTGTTCACCTCGCACCATGGCTACAGAGTGTACATCAGCTCCTTTGATCGTTCTGGGCATTTTCGATAATTCTTATGAGTTCTTATATTCGTTTTGATAGGAATACAGTCTAAGATTTGTTAGATCATGTTGTTACATTCAGAATGTTGTCGCACACTTGTTGCACTTTACCAATAGATTGTAACAAGATGTGTGGATATTCAGAACATTTATCAAGGATCAAGTGCAATCTTGTTTTGTTGTTGTAAAAATGTAAATTGCAAAACACAGGAACACTTGCTTTCTGTGTTGTAACACCAAGCTTCTGCAACAGAGGAATGGGTCCACAGCAGCAGCAGCCAAATAAATGGTGTCAGATGCGGCAGACTCAGAAAGGCTTATTGTTGTCCTGAAACAACCAGCCGTAAACAACAACAACAGCTTTGTTTGTTGACAGAGGAACTGACCATGTCCCTTGTTCACACTGAGGAAACAATTGTACACATGCCTGCTCCCTCCACACGTATAGTCCCTAGGATATTTTTAGCATCCTTCTTTACCTCCTTCCTTCACTCACACCAGTGGTTTCCAAGCAGTGGGTCGCGACCCGTGATGGGGTCCCAGCAGGGGACCAGGTGTTTTTGCAGAATGAAGGCTATCTTTTTTTCTCCACAAATATTTATGCATTCCTACATGTCTTGTCTGTTTCATTTGAGTAGTTCCTCCCCAGGTGGGTTTTGACAAGAACCAGTGTGGGAACTCCTGATTCACACTGTGTCTCTCTGTGTCCTTTGCTGTCCACAGCCCAAGAAGAAGGTGACCTGTTACCTCCTCTACTGTGTTTCCACAGCCGTTATTGGCTCACTGCAGTTTGGTTACAACACCGGAGTCATCAACGCACCCGAGCAGGTGTGTGTGTGTGTTTGTGCGTGTGTGTGCGTCTGCGTGCGTATGTGCATGCATGCCTGCGTGCGTGTGTGTGTGCGTGTGTGCGTCTGCGTGCGTATGTGCATGCATGCCTGCGTGCGTGTGTGTGTGCGTGTGTGTGTGTGTGTGTGTTACTTGTAAACATACATTATCTTATACACTCTCAACATAAAGGAGGTGGTCACTTATTTAATACCACTACTGAAATATTAAATCCTCTGTATTTGAAATACTCCCCTGGCTTTGTTTAAACTAGAGTTTTCAACTACTGCATGAGTCTCAATGTACTAAATAGGTAGTTGGCATTCATGAAAATGATCCACATGATTCTACTACCCCCTTATGGATGTGTGCAGAACATGCATCCCACTGTTTCACCATTTTACTCTTTAAATCACCTAAGTGTAGGTGGTATTAATGTGGTAATATTCATGGTACTATGTACACATTACTGTTTAATCGTTTAACATACAGTTTTATCCAAGGGGACATATTGCGTTATATAGTATATTTATGTATTGTAATTCTTTCAGATACATGTTATTAATGAAACATAAGTGATTATGCCGCTTCTCATGGAAGCCTTCAGACTATGGACATTAGGGTTCAATTCCAGAACCTTTCAGCTGGGAGTCAAACATCCCAACCACTAGACTACTGTCTATGCTATTTAAGTAATTAATAATTATATGTAGGCCTAATTGTATCCATAAGTTTGTTATAAGGGAGATCCTTCTGCTCCACCTGTCAGGCATTGACCTTTAACCTTAAATCAAGACACCTAACGACCATGTACTTTCTCTCCCACCTAACAGAAGCTGCGTAGGTTCTTCCAGAATGTGTCCATGGAGCGCTACGGAGAACCGTTTAGCCCAGGGGCAAACACCATGGTGTGGAGTTTTGCGGTGGCCATCTTCAGCGTCGGAGGCATGATTGGTTCCTTCTCTGTGGGAGCCATGGTCGACAAATTTGGCAGGTGAGGAGATGGTGGATATTTTTTTGTAAAAAATAGATAATCTCCTTGTTGATGATGCTTTGTTAGTACCCTGAATTCAGGGTAGATTCAGTTTAATGCAGTGTAAATTATGTGTTAACTGATTAACACCAAAGTAGTATCATTTTCTGTTTCACATTATACCACAGTCTAACTTTTATATTGCTGAACACTCCAGCCTACTGAACTCACCCACAATGCACCTTTACCTTTTCTCTCTGTCACCAGGCGGAAATCGATGATGCTAGCTAACATCCTAGCCATACTGGGCGCTGTGCTGATGGGAGTGTCCAGCCTGAGTCGCTCGTTTGAAATGGTCATCATTGGCAGGTTGGTCATCGGCCTGTTCTGTGGCCTGTGCACGGGGCTGACACCCATGTACGTGGGGGAGATCGCCCCCACCGACCTGCGAGGTGCCTTTGGGACGTTACACCAGCTGGGCGTGGTCATTGGCATCCTGGTGGCACAGGTAGGCAAATCTGACACTAAGATTAGATAGATTTGTATGTCACGTTGATTGGAATGTACGTTACATGATCGAGTATATATATTGTGTATGTCCATTTTAAACTGTTACATTTGTTGCTTTAATTGACTTAAACAGAGAACCAGGTACTGCACTACTATTTTACTACTCATGATTCACTCACTCACCATGACACCCTACCTATATTTTGTTACTCTGTACTTTACCTTTAGCTAGCCCAGATAGATAGATATCTGCATGCTCATGTGCAGGCCTTGCTCTTAGAAGATATTTGGTTCTACAGTCTGTCTGTAACTTTGCATTCTTCCCATGATCATGCTTAAAAATCAAACACATACTCAATGCATGTCACAAGTCTTAGATCAGAAACTTAACCCTGACATTCCTTGAAAATTCTAGAAATAATAATAATAATAATAATAATAAAAAAATGGAGTTTGACAAAGATTCTACCTTCCACAGCTATTATAACCATCACATCCCTGTGCTTCCTTCCTTTTGTGTCCAGGTCTTTGGTCTGGAGTTCCTGCTGGGCTCAGAGGCTCTGTGGCCTCTGCTGCTGGCCCTCACCGCCCTGCCAGCCATCCTGCAGACCATCATGCTGCCCTTCTGCGCCGAGAGCCCCCGCTATCTGCTCATCAGCCTCAACCAGGAGGACAAGGCCCGCAAAGGTAAGCCACAGACCCCCAGGGATCCTCCCCTTTAAGGGATCAGTGATTTAGATATATTTCATAAATCAATCATACATTGTCATATCTTCTATATGTTCTGTTATTTAGTGACAAGAGTGTAGCAACACCAGGAGTAGCTTGAGGACATTCGCTTTTTTAAGTTAAACTTTCACCTTACTTAAAGGGGAAAGGTCATGCTCACCAATCTCTGATATAAGACAGAACTGCTTCATACGCTTGTTGTGAAAAAAATCAACTCAGTTTCCACGAAAAATCGGCATCATTGGTCCGATTTAAAAGAATGATGTTAATGGTCCAAAACATCACAGACTTCATTTCCCACAACATGCGTATGGAGCAGTACTCTCTTATATTATAAAATAGCCAAGCATAATGCTTCCTTTTTAACTGGCTCCAAATGTGCATTTTTGTGGAT
Source organism: Lota lota (assembly GCA_026745465.1). Taxonomy (NCBI): domain Eukaryota; kingdom Metazoa; phylum Chordata; class Actinopteri; order Gadiformes; family Lotidae; genus Lota; species Lota lota. The sequence continues at coordinate 1,296,516 of JACYXH010000826.1, forward strand.
ACGACTGATATGCAGAGATTAAATCTTGGCAGAGACAAAACATAACAAGAAACACCAAGAATTGTTGGCTTCCCTTGATGAAACTTTTAAAATGTTATTTTACGTTTCATGCACTTCCCTGGTTGACGTCTCACAGCCCTGGTGCGTCTCCGTGGCAGCGAGGACGTCAACGACGACATCAAAGAGATGAAGGAGGAAGGGATGAAGATGGCCTTGGAGAAGAAAGTGACCATCCCTGAACTCTTCCGCTCCCCAGTGTACCGCCAGCCCCTGGTCATCGCCATCATCCTCCAGCTCTCCCAGCAGCTGTCTGGCATCAACGCAGTGAGTAGATGAGGATAGAGACCAAAGGCCAGTGACCAATTATTTATAGTCACAGATATACATGAAAATGATTTGCAAAGTACTGGGCAACTAGCAGAAGAGTTCATGCATACATACATAGTTTGTATGTATGCATGAACTCTTCTGCTAGTTACCAAATACTTTGCAAATCATTCACCTTGCAATTGATTCGTAGCCCATCAGCTGGCTTACCACAATATTTGTAAAAAAACAACAACACTGCATTTAACGAAACGTTTATTAAACCAGACACATAGTCATATCATGTAATTATTCAGCAACAGCATTGCAATTTTCTTTTTAACTGCATAATTTGTCATCATGACAAATAACTTACTTTGTTACTTTGCTCATCCTAGCCCAGAGAAAAAGTTGACTAGAATGATTACAGCCTAAAAGGTCAACAGAAAAGGAAGTGTTTTAATGATTGTCTGTTAATAAGGTCACTTGCGCTGGCTGACAAACTATGTTAGCGGTAGTAGGATGGGGCCTTGCAATCAAAGCGAAGCGGCCATAGCCTAGGGATACAGAGACATGTACATCCATTGTTCATGCTCATCTGCCTCACTCGCTCAGTCCAATAACAGTGACAACAGCTAATGGCCCTTTGGATAAAACATATTCTGAACAATGTTAAATGTATTTTTTTTACTTATACATTTATTTACAAGCTTGTAGCATACATTTCTCTATCCAAGATAACATTTTGCGAGGTCAAGATGACAATTTATAAGCGACTGACCCCCCCTCTCTCTTTTTCTCTCTTTCTTTCTCTCTCTCTCTCTCTCTCCCTTCCTCCCTCTCTCTCACTGTCTCTCTCCCTATGCGTCTCTCCCAGGTGTTTTATTACTCTACAGGTATATTTGAAACAGCTGGGGTAGCTGAACCCATCTACGCTACTATAGGAGCAGGCGTGGTCAACACCGTATTCACTGTGGTCTCGGTAAGCACCTTGCTAGTGTTTCTGTCTCAAGTCATTGTGAAGTCAAAGTGTGTCATAGTGGGCCGTGTTAGGCCTTGTCTACACAATGCTGGATAAATGCATACGTGCATATTTTTTTCCTCCTCAATTTTGGCAGATCTGTAAGCACGAAATTGGCTAACAGTGAACTCGACCAGTACTAGTTAACTTTTCACGGTGGGAAGACAGGCTAAAACTTCCTGTCCAGACACCAATGTTCTTAGAAAACGTATCTGTAAAGGTTTCAAATTAACACCGTGCAGACCGGCCACTGTAGAACTACATTTCCTCTGAAAGCTCCATCTTGCCACTTGGGAATGAGTTTCTCTTTAGAATTGGTGGAATATATCAGTAACAAAATAGGGAACCTGGCGTAACTGCCCCATTTAGTTGTTGGTTTCCAGCCCAGGCCCTGTGCCATCTCCCCCAGAAGTTCTGCTATAGCATAGTAGGACTGAAGGATCCGAGATAAATAACTCTAAACTAGCGTTTTATACCACCCAAAATACGCCTAATGAATCTGAGAACTCTTGATGTCTCACATTGATGTGTGAGACATCAATTTGTTGTCCAATTTGTTTAAGTGTGCATGAGAGAAGGGATGCCTTTTTCATAAACCTTGATAAAAATGCAAACGAATGGAAGGAAATTATACTTTGAACCGACAAGGTTTTAAATGTATTGTGTGAAGTTTGTACATGAGAATTGATGATGACCGTGATGATAATAAGTGTATTATTGTGTCAACAGCTCTTCCTGGTGGAAAGGGCGGGACGAAGGACATTACACTTGATTGGATTGGGTGGAATGGCTGTAAGCGCCCTCTTGATGACCATCTCCCTGTCTCTGGTTGTAAGTAACCACAACCCAGCAACACTTTTAAAATTTAAACAATTAGGAAATTTTCCCATTTATTCAGTCACTTCTTATCTCAACATATACATTTTTTTGTCTATTTGTGTCCCTTCTCCCCCAACCCCTACAAACACACCATCAACCCACCCTTCACACACCCACGCACACACACCCAACCACACACACAAACACCATGTTCTTTCTGTGAGCAGAAGACCAACCAGTCGTTGAGCTACTTGGCCATCGTGGCGGTGTTTGGCTTCGTGGCTAGCTTTGAGATGGGCCCGGGCCCCATCCCCTGGTTCATAGTAGCAGAGCTCTTCTCCCAGGGCCCGCGCCCGGCCGCCATGGCCGTCTCCGGCTTCTCCAACTGGACCGCCAACTTCGTGGTCGGCCTGGGCTTCCCTAAAATGGAGGTATTATTCTGGAATACACTGAGTTGGCTTAATGCATGTGCCGATTGTGATGTATGATGTTAACTACTCGTCTTTATTACAAAGTTAATGTTGGTACCTGCGAACTTTTTTAGGTTAGATGATCATCTAAATTGGCATAATTGTAGCCTTTGTTTTTGTAATTAAAAGCAAAAAACTAATATTCATCTCTCTCTCTCTCTCTCTCTCTCTGTCTCTCTCTCTCTCTCTCTCTCTCTCTCTCTCTCTGTCTCTCTCTCTGTGTCTCTCTCTCTCTCTCTCTCTCTCTCTCTGTCTCTCTCTCTCTCTCTGTCTTTCTCTCTCCTTCTTTCAGGAACTGTGCGGCCCGTACGTCTTCATCATCTTCATGGTCCTGCTCATCGTCTTCTTCATCTTCACCTACCTCCGCGTGCCCGAGACCAAGGGGCGGACCTTCGACGACATCGCCCAGGCCTTCGCTGCCAGCGCGGGGCCCCCGCAGAACCCCGGGGAGATGGGGGTGGGTCTGCCGGTGCCCGAGAGCAAGGGCTCCATGCCCATCTCACCCACGGAAAAAGTCCCCATGTTCAGCCTCCCCACGGTTAAAGCAGGCGCTCCTTAGGGACCCGGAGTAGAGATGGAAGACTGTAGTGACGAGACATAGGACTAGATTTGAAGGTGATGGAGGGTTTTCGGTTTCCACAACGGTACGGTTCATACTTCAAGCAACAGGATAGTCAGGATGGGGAATGGGGGGCAGGATAGTCTAGCGGTTTAGTTGTTCGACTCCGAGCCCAAAGGGGCCTGGGCACGATGCCCAATGGCCACGGTCTACCTGTAGGCATTCTTGAGCAAGATGCCCTAACACCCTACCTGCTCATTAATTACATGTTTTAAATAGAAATCCAGTCTAAGTCACTTTGGATAAAAGCTAAATAGTAAATAGTAAAAAAAGTATTTTTTATGATAGTACACAAGAGCATCTTAGTGAAAAGGAGTAAATTTACAGAAATCTAATAATGTGGGCATTTGGTTTTTATCTGAAACATGGGCCAGTGTTGGGAAATCTGAATATATTTTTTAATAATAATCATTATTTATTTTCTAGCAAAGCATCACCATTAATCGAGGACATTTTGACGGTTACTAATGTCACAATATTTGACTTATTACTGCCTAATCTTAGTTGACCTTGCAAGTGCCATTGCTCCAAGTATTTATTTAAGAGGATCAGGCTGTGTTCAGTGTTCAACTCTGGTGCCAAACTGTGAGGGTGTGTGTGCATATGTGTGTGTGTGTGTGTGTGTGTGTGTGTGTGTGTGTGTGTGTGTGTGTGTGTGTGTGTGTGTGTGTGTGTGTGTGTGTGTGTGTGTGTGTGTGTGTATGTTTGTGTTTGTGGTAAGGGAGAAAAGGATTTGGGGCAGTTGTGTGTATTAAGGTCAGGCTAGAAAAGCCCCATTAGCTTAACCTACAAAAAAAAAAAAGATTTGCAACCTTGTCATCCACAGAAGGGTTCGCCTTGACATTCAGTAGTCAGACGACAACAGAAAAGTATACTCTCTCTAACACTTTCTCTGGTCAGTCTTAACTAAAACCGCATGCTGACTGTCTGATGTATTTGTCATTATTTCACTTTGTGTCTGCACTGACTCCCAATATAAGATAAAATGGACTTTATCAATCCCAGACGGGAAGTGTGGGTGTCACAGCATAAGTATACTGTGCGTTCACACCTAAAGCGAAGCGAATAGTCTACCCGCGTGTCCGCGCGCACCCAAACTCGCGCGAACTTCAAAACACTCGCGGGAGAAACCGAAGGAGGAGGGGCTCTTGTGAACGCCATTGTTTCTTTCCGCCAATTTATTCTCAACCATGGCCGAGATAACCACCATTGCGAGTCATTACTTGTTGTGGAAGAACCAGAGACGTCGGAGAACCCAACGCCGTAGTGTTTGGGTTCATAACATCATCCGGAGGCGCCTTTATGTTACGGTCTTTGTAACTTTTGGCAGTTGTGTTATAGAGCTCCAGGAGTCCGCAAACGGCCACTATTATTTTGTCCTCCATTTTTAGGTTTAATCTGAAGTGAACGCTGATAGGCTGTCGCGACAAAGCGTCAAGCGAAATTCGCGTTCAACGTTCAAATATTTCAACTCGAGTGAACGTTCGCACGAGTAGAATCACGCGGAATCCCCGTGATCTATGTCGTTCGCGCCGCGCCATTCACGACATCCGCGCCGCCAGCTTGGATTCGCATCTATTCGCGTCTTTGCATTGACTTTGTATGTATTCGCGCCGCGCCCTCGCTTGTGGTGTGAACGCACCTACAAATAATAATAATAAAAATCCAAAAGAAGTACATGCAAAGAACGACAAAAAATAGAGATAGTCAGTTCTTGTTTGAATTCTTTGTACGTTCTGTTTAGATTCTGCAGTCTGCTCAAGAGAAGCCTGTTACTTGATACAAAAGGTTGTGGTAACAGTGTATATTATTGTCTCAACTACTGTTGATCTGCAAGGGCATGGAGACTAGCACGGCCATTTGGGAGATCTGTACCCCCGAGCCTGCCTGACTAAGCCTGTATGAGGAAATAAAACAAATACAATGTGTGGTAACATTAGAATATCCATCTGAACACAATTGTGCCTACTGGGCGTGAAATGTGGTATTCCTTTAACGCAACAAATCATATTTGAATATGGCATGTTTAAAAAGATCTGGAATTCATTTGAACTAACAGTACCATGCATTTTATATAGTTATTGAATAAAATCAAGGCTAAATAAAGTTAATAAAATATAAAATGTTAATGCAAACCCTATCTGAAAAATACAATGCATAAGGAATTGAATTAGGAAGATATTCAAATATATTGTTACAATTAAAAGTTAACATTTAAATTCAGGTTTTATACAGAAACATATTCCAAAGAAAGTATTACAGGACAAGTGTTACATATAAACACTAAATGTATTTATTGCGTGGATGATACATAACTGGAGTCTTGTCATTTGAAATGGTTATTTGTTTATTTTGTAGATTTGTAGCGGTGGATCTTGATTGTTTGCTTATATACATGAGACATGCACCTGTGTCAATGTTTGTCCAGTGTGTGAAATGTAATTAGTCTATTTGCCTTAATTCTAAATTTAGCAAGACACACCTTAATATTCCATTTCAAAATTTGCACATCCAATATTACTCATTTTAAATATTGCACTTTGTCTGATGATTGTGAACCACTGTGTGGGAACTGCCTTTTCCCATGTGTATTTGTGGCGGTGTTGGCTGCTATTCATCTTTAGTCATTGTTATGACCTGCCTTTGTTTCTCATATCTCTTGCACTCTAATACTACTGAAAGTTACTATGGTGCTGTATAACGGTTTGTCTCCACAACATTGATTCTGTTATGTACATTTCTTTTTCAAATGTCTTCCGCTTTCAAAAATAGATTGGGGAAGAACGACAGCAAGATTAATCCTGACCCTGTCTTACATGGTATTAACCTTTGTGTACTGTTCTGGGATATGTGGTTCCAAGGGGGCACCCAACATGCTTGATCAAGTTGAAATAAATATTACAGATTTAAAGATTACATATAAATTCTTAACCGTGGAATAATGTATGTTGAATACCATGAATAAATAATCTAAACACAAAGGAAATATTTCATTGGTAGATAATTAAATCCAACACAGAACATACTTTTTGTCTCAGTTTCTTCCTACAATTTGCAGCTGTTTTCAACTCAGAAAACAACATAAAGTACATTCATTCGCACGGGAGGAGCAAACTAGTGGGCGAGAGTTAAATGTGACTGAATGAATGAGTGGGTATGTGAATTTGTGAATAAAGTGAGTGAAAGGGTGAATATGGGGTGCAAGTTAGTGAGTGACAGCGAGTGAAAGAGTGACTAGGCGGAGTGATTGAGTGTGGGTAGGTGGGGGAATGACAGATGGATCACTGGAAGTCCAGATGCTCTACAGGTAACCCTCAGATATTTAGACTAAAGCCACATGAAAAGTCATGCAAATCTAAGAAGGGATTTCAATGTGAAATGCAAAATTCTTTATATACAATATAGAAAGTATAGGTTCTTTTAAAAGAAAATAAACACCAACTGTGTCTTTATTTTCTATGGGAACAGTTCCAATGGATAAAGGCCTCGCAGCATTTTAGAATGGGGCCATCTAATTGTGTCAAGCCAATGGGCAGCATCTCTCTGGAAGGCTCAGCCAGAGCCCAAGTCACTGCAGTGAACTGGGGCATGTAGAGCCATCAACAAGCTGCAGTACCCTGTAGTGCCCAAGGAGGGGCACACACACACCAGGGCAACAAAGCAGCGTTTAACATGATGCCTGTGGTGGTGAGGGTTGTGTGCGCATGTGTGAGTCAGTGAGTGACAGAGTTTGTGTGCCTGTGTGTGCACACATTATGTGGTGGTAATGTGTGTGTGTGTGTGTGTGTGTGTGTGTGTGTGTGTGTGTGTGTGTGTGTGTGTGTGTGTGTGTGTGTGTGTGAGTGTGTGTCCAGAGGCTGTCTGGATGAGATATTCTGCAGGGGTAGGAGTGTGTCTCGGGGACAGAGGGGGAGGTGTTAGAAAGAGATGGAATAAAAAGAATGAAGGATGGAAACTGTCCAGATATGTGTCTAAATTATGTTTATTTTACATGAGAAGTGGAGGAAAAGAGTCCTCACATGCCACAGCCTCCAATGCTCAGGCACTTAGGCTATTGTGATGTGTGAGAGAGGACACAAGTTGTCCGCAAAGTGGCATGCTGTGACTGCCTGCTCGCCAACATTTATGTGTTAGATATTCAGGGCGAGTTGGAGAGGGTGTTATGTGGATATGTCTAGACAGCCCTTTTAGAGAAGTTGCAGGTACAATTTCTCTGTCTGTCTGTCTGTCTGTCTCTCTCTCTCTCTCTCTCTCTCTCTCTCTCTCTCTCTCTCTTTCGCTCTCTCTCTTTCTCTCTTCAACTGAGTTATAGCCAAACTGTGGCTACTTGCCCTCCGGGCACAGTAATTGTATGTGATGCGTTGTTTGTTCTATGTATTCATATGTCTCTGTTTTTCTCTCTCTCTCTCTCTCTCTCTCTCTCTCTCTCTCTCCCTCTGTCTCTCTCTCTACTTCTTTCTTTTTACTTCTCTTTGAGATAAAGGGAGAAAATAGACTCCGCCTGCTGGCCCTCCTCTTTTTTCTATCACACACACTCATTCCCCCCCCCCCTCTCTCTCTCTCTCTCTCTCTCTCTCTCTCTCTCTCTCTCTCTCTCTCTCTCTCTCTCTCCCTCCGTCTCTCTCCCTCTCGCTCTCTCACTTCTCTTCTCTTCCAGGCCCCTCCGCTCCCTCCCTCTCTCTGTTAGTGGCATTCAGTATAGTGGAGATGTGGAGTATCATTCTGTCTCTCTGTTTGTTTCTCCAGCCGAATTCAGCTGAGGAAGGTAAGAAGCGGCTTTTACATAAAACAATGCCAGCATGAGAGTGGTGTTTGGGTGGATTAGGACTTAATGTGTGGATGTGGATGTGTGTGTGTGTGTGTGTGTGCGTGCGTGCATGCGTGTGTGTGTCTGTGTGTGCGGTGGGGGGGGGGGGGGGGGGGGGGGGGGGGGGGGGGTTGTGAATCAAGTGCTGATCTGATGGCTGTGCCGTTGATGGAGAGTTTATTCACAGACTTGGATGATGTTTTACCACAGAAGTATATATTTAGGACTCCATTTTCACTTCCCGGACCCATCAATAGCTTGTTTTCTCCCTGCTTGATAGAAAGCTCCACTTTTGTTGTAACTGTTTTCCTGTTGCGTCTGCATTGTGAGACAGAGCCAGAGCCAGATCATGAGATTGTGAGAGAGTGAGACAGTGAGACAGATAGAGCATGAGATGAGAGACGATGGATGCCACTGTGATAGCATATGATTGCATGACAGAGAGACAGGGAGAGCATGATATGGTGAGACAGTTAGATATAGAGACAGATAGACAGAGAAACAGAGATGAGCGACAGAGAGACAGAGACAGTGAGACAGAGAGACTATGGACGATGCAACTGTGGGAGCATGATACAGTAGCAGAGGGAGACTCTGGGAGAATGTGCGACAGTGAGACCGTGGATTGAGTCATCTTTGTTTGAATGCATCCAGCAAGCTCTGAAGCCGCGGCGGTGCATCAGATGGTTTGCGCTGGCATCAAAATGCCAGGTGCATGCTGGGGGCCTGCCAAGCCTCCACAACAAAAGAAAATGAAAATAGGGCAGGAGGAAAAATGAATATTAAGTAAAGCCTTTCGTTTAGCCTCATGTACCAGCGCCCCGCCACCCTTCCACCCCTCCAATCCCACCCCTCCAATCCCACCCCTTGAATCCCATACCTCCATCCCTTCATCCCTCCATCCCTTCATCCCTCCACCCATCCAACACATCCCTCCATCTCTCCACCCCTCCAGCGTTTAAATTCTGCCATCTCTGTTACCACTTTGATTATACATGTGGCAGCCAAAGAGCCCTGCCAATGCATCTCTCAGCAACCCCATACCACACACACAAACACGCACTGCCTCCCAACTTCCAGACCATCATAACTATCAGCAACTTTTCTTCTGCGTGTCTATATAAAACCACAACAAACAATCAAAACAAACAACATAAAGATTGAGACAGAGAGACTTAGCTCTGCAGATCGACAGGCATGTAGGTGGAGAGAAAGAGAGAGAGAGAAAGAGAGAGAGATAAAGAGACAGACAGAGAGAGAGAGCGAAAGAGAGAGAGAGAGAGAGAGAGAGAGAGAGCGAGACAAACAGAGGAAAATGGGACTGTTTCAGAATGTTGAGCAGTTAGATGAAACCACATGAAGTGGACTGTCAGATTGGAGTGGGCTGATTTGAGAAACCTGAGTAATAATTTGATGACTCAAGCCGCCATTATGTGCTTGTGTGTGTGTGTGCGTGTGTGTGTTTATTTCATGTTGTGCTTGGGTCCCTTTGTACTTGTAAGTGGGGAATCGAAGTTGTTTGTATTTTCAAAGTCTTTGTATTATATGTGTGTGTGTGTGTGTGTGTGTGTGTGCTTGCATATGTGTGTTTGTGTGCTTGCATATCTGCCTGTGTGTGTGTGTGGGTGGGGGGGGGGTGTTGGTGTGTTTGTATACACATGCTTGCTAACATGTGTTTTTGCACACCCGTGTGTGTGTGTGTGTGTGCGCTCATGCGAGCGTGCGTGTGGATGCTAATATGAAAGGCGACTGTGTTTACCCTTCTGCGTGTCCACAGATAGCTCTTGTTTTAATGCTCACCTCTGGAGTGGGCTTCAGCGGCCAGCGCTCAATCAGGCTGGAGAGGCCCAGGCTGTGTGATCACAATGATCACAACACAGCAGCCATAAGGAATGTGTTTGATAACCAGATACACACATAGGCACACCTTGTTTACTCACATCCCTCATCAGTGGGTACATTGGCCCACTGTGTGTGTGTGTGTGTGTGTGCGCCCACGTGTGTGTGTGTGTGTGTGTGTTTGTGTTTGTGTTTGTGTGTATGCATGCAATATGTGTGTATGTGTGTGTTTATGTGTGGGGGTTGTGTGCATGTATGTACGTGCGTGTGTACTTGCGCCTGTGGGTGTGTATGTAAGTGTGCCTGAAGTATGTGTGTGATTGCAGTGTAAATATATCCGTGTTTGTGTGTAGGGGGACGGGGGGTCGTTTGTGCATGTGTGTGTGTCTGTGTGTGTGTGTGTGTGTGTGTGTGTGTGTGTGTGTGGGTGAACTGAGGGGACAGGATTGCATCTCAACACCACCGATTTTAGCTTTATAGCTTCTAACAGATGGTCTGGAAGAAGATGAGACAAAGCGATACAGTGCGATGGATAGCGGCAAGGAAGAAGGTAGAGATAGAGAGAGAGAGAGAGAGAGAGAGTGAGAGAGAGAGTGAGAAATAGAGAGAGAGTCACACACACACAGAGGGGCCACCCAGGGTCACTGGCCTAGAGAGATTTTGCCATAATATAGCATTAACCCGATAGCTTGAACAAGTCCATGTAATACCACACATAAACAAAACAAAAAAGGAGTAATCTAGATGGGTCACATAGAGAAGTTGGTGCTGCTGTGATATGGATATGAATGCATGACATGCTTGGCTGTAATATCTGATACCTCTTTCTCTCTCCCTTTGTGATCCAATACGTTTAATATTTACAGACTTTCAGCGCTGCTTTGTGTGTCATTCGGTAAGCCTACGGTTACATAAAGGCTGGACTCTGCTTGCTATGTGTCACTCAAGAGTAAACCAGAGATAAGGATCCCTGTCTGTGTGTGTGTGTGCTGTGTGGCCGTCTGGCAGCGTGTGAATCAAATGGGGACGTATCGTTTATCACTTTCACAGGACAACCAGTTGAACGTGTACATGTTGTGAATGTGTAACGTTACACCCACATCC